>BGNK01000619.1:121835-135406 GCA_003297005.1 Symbiodinium sp. clade A Y106
GTCCGGTGGCTGCGAGACCTGGGAGTGTCGAAAGCTGACGTGGCCAAAGTGATTGCTCGATGTCCGACAGTTTTGGGCTGCAGCATCGAAGACAACTTGAAGCCCACGGTCCGGTGGCTGCGAGACCTGGCAGTTTCCAAAGCCGAGGTGGCCAAAGTGATTGCTCGATTTCCGACAGTTTTGGGCTGCAGCATCGAAGAGAACTTGAAGCCCACGGTCCGGTGGCTTCGAGACATGGGAGTGTCCAAAGCCGAGGTGGCCAAAGTGATTGCTCGACGTCCAGCAGTTTTGGGCTGCAGCATCGAAGACAACTTGAAGCCCACGGTCCGGTGGCTTCGAGACATGGGATTGTCCAAAGCCAAGGTGGCCAAAGTGATTGCTCGATTTCCGACAGTTTTGGGCTGCAGCCTCGAAGACAACTTGAAGCCCACGGTCCGGTGGCTGCGAGACCTGGGAGTGTCCGAAGCGGAGGTGGCCAAANAGGTGGCCAAAGTGATTGCTCGATTTCCGACAGTTTTGGGCTGCAGCCTCGAAGACAACTTGAAGCCCACGGTCCGGTGGCTGCGAGACCTGGGAGTGTCCGAAGCGGAGGTGGCCAAAGTGATTGCTCGACATCCGCAAGTTCTGGGCTGCAGCATCGAAGACAACTTGAAGCCCACGGTCCGGTGGCTTCGGGACCAGGGTTTGTCGAAAGCAGAGGTTGCCAAAGTGATTTTCAGCTGGCCGCCCATTCTGGCACTAAGCATCGAAAGCAATTTGAAGCCCAAGGCAAGTCAGTTGTTGGAGTGGTTTCCCTTTCAGCATGTTCGCAGCTTGCTTCTCGGCAATCCGTCTATGTTTGGCCGAAGTCTGACACGCTGGCTTCGCCGATCCGAGGTTCTCAAGCAATGCAATAAGCTCGCTGTGTTTGGGTCCGCAGTGACGTTGACAGATGCTGCATTTGACACGAGATACGTCAGTAAGCAGGAAGGGCTGGAGAAAAGTGACAGCTGAGGCAGGGATTTGCATGAAGCAGTCATGCCAAACCTTCTACTCGTAAGAGAGGCTTGCAGCATTCAACTTTTGGACTTTGCCAAAGCGGCAAGAATCTAACAGTAGCAGTTAGGAGAAGTAACGCTCAGCTCTTACAGAGCCCACGTCCAAGATCGGGGTTTTGGGACGTTCATGTTCTTGTTTTGCACGGGGTCACGGCAGGTAGGGGTTCGAAGTTGCGCTTTACCCGACACCGGGCAGCGACCCTCTCACTTCTTGCGGAGTGAACATCTACATGGGAGTGGAAGTGCTCGTGTTCGAAACCTAATATAATTAGTTGTCCACTTCCGATGTCTGTTGTAAAGACTAGGGTGTAGCTAAGCAAGTCTTGTGAGCCAGGTTAATAATAAGAGCGGTTTTCGGACTTAGAGAGTTTGTACTTGTAGTTGCTTGTTTTGGGTATGTCGGCTTTCGGAGAGTTCAAACTTTGGTTTCCGGCGCTGGTTCGATGCCGTTTGAAGGCATGCGAGATTCTGAGAAATTTCCGGATTCCGGACCTAAGCGTAAGAAGTGGCTGACAGTCGGCTAATGGAAAGAAAGCTTCATGATTGAACCGAGACCAAATGTATCAACGTCTTGAACCCCGGAAGCAGTGTTCTAGCCTGCTGTCGGTTCCAAAGAGGTCTTCTGTCAGCAACGGCCTAGGCCTAGGTGCTTCCAAAACCCCCACCAGCCTAAACCTGGGACCCTTCACGATGACTTCAAGACTTTGCTAGGTAGGGCTTTGGGACATTTTATATTTTCCCTTATTGGGCTTAAGAGGATCTTATTTACTAATATTTTTCAATAGCTTTAAAAACCTCACCTAGCTTTGGAACCCGAAGCAAAGTCCTGAAGTCACACGGCTACAGGGGTTTGGGAGATGTGAACATGATATGCCTTCTTGGTATTTAAGCAATGTAAAGTCCTAAACTCTTACATCCAAAACTTGGACCACACCCCAAGGCTCTTATGCTTCATGTGATAGGGCGGATCTTGCATCATGGCTTTGCGATCGTAATTCCTTGACAGAAATACTGCGAACTGCTGGACACTGGATGTCAGCTTTGATGCTATCAACACCCATCCTAGTAGAATTTGTGTTGCCTTGGCATAAGCGACGCGCGCTGAGGAAGTACAGCTCCTCCGTAGTGATGCTGCAGAGGCAGGCGAAGGCCTTGCCCATCACTGCTCAACTCGCTGGGTTTGGAGGTTGTGCGTTCAGGGCTGAACTTGACCACTGTACATTAGAAGCCAGAAAGTTGGAACATGGCTTTAGGAGGATTAGTGCTAGGATCCCTTATACTTTACCTTTAGGGCATGAGGATGATGTAAGTCTTCTCTGCCGTGGCTTCGGAAGCATACAGTGCTTCTGACGGTGAGTCCAGTCCTCGGTTTTGCTTCGGCAAGGCTGCAAGGCCACACGCTGCTTGGGCAAAGCCGTAGGTTCAACCTTTTGCTGATTGCTGATTTTGTTTTTTCCGGCCGTCAGGTGGCAGATTTTCAGATATGAGGGCTGAGAGCGTCAGGTTGCTCTGTTCGACATCTCCACACCTTTGCCCGAAACCTACGTTGCCCGGCTACCCTCATCTTGAAATACAAGACCGCGGTGCTCTTCAGCCTCTTGCCTCCACCTTCGCTTTTCCCTTTTCAGTCTGCTTTGCGTTAGCAAGGTGCAGCGAGGCTTAAGCGATACAGGGACCAGATGACCTTCCCACCTTGCCTGCAGACAAGAGCCCTAAGGTGCTGCTTCCTAAGCCGGTAAGCGATATGCACGCCAAGAATCCCACGAAGCACTGCAAATCCAATTCATGTTTCACCAGGCTTCAGACACAACAACGCTCAAAAAATACAAAACTGAAATCACACCGTCAACAAGCCCTGAATGAGACCTTGGTCACACAGAGGAACCTTATCAAGTCTGAACATTGTATAGCCGGCAGGTGCACCAGGCTCGGACGCAGCTCAACCAAGCACTTCGCGAAGTGGAGCCCGTGCGCTGCGTGTGAGCTGTGCTCCCTATGGGTGCTGTCATGTTTGGCAACGGCCTCACAATTCACAGTTGGTAACAGTTGGGCCTCAAGGGCTTAACCGCATGCCTTGCCTGGCGCTGCTAGACCCTCTGGATGCAACGGCAGCGAGAGAGAGAGAGAGAGAGGGAGAGGGAGAGCAAGCAGTTGGGTGATGGTTGCCTTGCATCGTAGGTACAGCTTGTCTTTCACCTCACCCGCGGAGAGAAGGCTTGGCCAGCTTTTGGCTCACTGGGCGGATAGGAGTCGGAAAAACTGTTTGGTGCTTAGTAGGGAATGGGGGAATGGATCCCTATAGTAGTCCCTATATAGTCCCCAATAATAGTCTCCATAATCCATTCCCCCATTCCCTACTAACAACCAGACAGAAAAAGAGGGACACTCGTGAAAGTTCTGAAGTGCAAGCCCACGCTTGGAAGGGCAGCAAGATCCTGCCCTACGTGTGGAAACTTGGCATGCTGCCTATCGCCGAGGAGCCTTTTGACCTGGAGCTTAGGGTGTCTTGCATTGGGTTGAGTTGGAAAGGCATGGCATGAAGGGATTCAGAGTTTTGTACCTGTGTGAGCGTTGTACCGTACAGGTTTGAACGACCGGGGCGTAACAAGGCTTGCATCCTGGTTTTGAATGCTAAGAACGAGTACAAATGGGAGGATTCCCGCCAGGCAGTCCCAACATCGATGTCACCATAGGCAGTACCGCGACGATTTCAGTGATGATTGTCATCGTCTTCGTTGATCGTCGTCGTCAACGCAGTTAAGTAGTTAAGCTTTTGTTACTTCACCAAAACCGGCAGACCAAATGCGTGGACGTGCGATTAAGAATTTCGGACTTGTGCCTTGACTCACCACCTCAACCCTATGAAGCCTACATGTTTAAGAGCATTATTGTTTCCCTCATGTTTGTAAGAAATGGTAGGGGCTGGGTATTTAAAGGTAAGGCAGAAGGTTTGGCAAAAGAATTTTAGGAGTTTTGCATTGAGGGAATGCCGTTTACCCTTCAAAAACGCATACCAATGCCCAAATCCAAGAAAGGTCTGCAACTACAACCTGAACAAACGATTCCTGATCTCGTGTCGTAATCTAATTAATTAAGGCCCCGAACTCACCGCAGCATGGTTGACAGTCTGTTTTCACGATGAACCTTGAACCCACTCCCAATAGTTACGATCCCATCGCTTCAGCGGAGGATGGCAAGTATGTCAGCCCAGAGGTGCGTGCACATGTCAGGTTGATTCTGCCGAGCTGCGTGTGACAGAAGTGAACGGAATCGTTGCGCAGTTGCATCTACGACGGCATCCGAGGTATCACGATGGTACCATCATTTACTACTGCGAACATTGCCCGCCTTTTCAGCTCACATCTTTGTTGTGTTTACTCTCGCGATGTGTGACATCGGTGTGCGTCTGGCCTGGTCAAGAATAGTGTTCGGACATTCAGCATTCCTGGCAGTGGGTTTTACGGCTTTGGGTGAGGTTAGGAGCTCTCGGTGTACATGTGCTCCGTGCATCTTTTTGGTTTCCTGAGGCGGACACCTTTAAGCCGTAGCAGCCTGTGGAACGTAGACCCTGAACCCGAAACCCAAACCCTACTCTGCTTGCTGCAGGGCAGTACAGCGATGTTGACATCCACGCATGCCTCGCGAGGTGTGGAGGCTGCGGCAAGAGATGGAGAAGCGGAAGCGCGAGAAGAGCCTTTCCAAGAAGAAGGAACCCGACGAGGACAAAGAATAGCGGGAAGTTATCATCCTCCTGCTATGTCAGAACAAGAGTGAAGTACAGCATTGACAATGCAATTGTTCAATGTGTCGCGCCATGTGATACTGTATGCGCACTATATAACCCTATATCCCCTAAACCCGTCAGAGCATTACAAGCGTGCTGCATCCGATGCTACCTGCCTGCGAGGACGAGCCCAAGGAACCGCAGGGGGTCCCAGACAACCAATTGTAATTTAGGGTTGTGGGTGTGCTGGTTGCAATCTGTTCAGAACATAGAGTATTTACGGCGAGGCTAGGTTACAAAAGTGCCAAGGGAATCGAGCTGACGGCTGGTGTCATGACGGTGACGTCTCCAGTTGCCACAGGAACCTTTTTAACAGCCTGTTGGTTATGATCATAGACGCCTGTGTTATTCAGGGTTTGTGCTCCCTAAACCCAGGAAGCCTCGAACCCAAAACCCGAAATCTGAAGCTGCCCCCCAAGACCCGAAATAGTTCAATCGACTAGACAGGCCACTTAAAAATCCCTGAACCCTCGAACTCTGATAGGAACCCTGTCTAGTGCTGTATCTCTCTGGAAATCGTATTGTATCCCCTGGTTCTAATAAGTCTAATAATCCTTACAGGAACCCTCTATATCTACTAACCCCTAGGCTCACCGTATACAACCGTACAGTATCCGGTGTTACGGTGCTGCATCTCTGACCAAGGCCAAGATCCATCGACCTCTTCTCCAAGGTGAGCATCCTGCGAATTGCAGGGTCTACTTAGTAGAGGGAACCTTGAACTTTTGTTGTGTACTGTAAACATGAAATCCCTGTATTTAGCTCAAAGGTTATTGTTTGTTAGTTCCACCGAGATACTGCACGAGTAAGTCTATGATGTTTCCGGCTGAAGGTTGAGGGTGTAGGGTCCGGCATGCTGTCCAAACAGATGTAGCAGGGTTTAGATTATTACGGCCTTGGCGAGTGTACACAAGGAGCTCCGATAATATGGAAGAATTCAATGGTTTCCTTGTGGGATTCTAGCAATCAAGACCCGACATCAGACAGCATTTCCCGGTGGCAATTCGCTTTCGTAGTTTGAGCTGTGCTTCTAATTCTAGCGCATGTCCTTAGCACCCCCAGGCACCAGAATGAATCTACAAGCCGAGTCTCTCAAAATCCCGACATCCCATCCCTTCTACGCTTCATCCCCTAAATCGCTGAATCCTTCAGAGGTTGGCATGGAGTCGCTGTCCGATGCTGCCGCCTGTGTCATTCAGCAGACGTTCTATGCCCTACAGAGCAGGGTGCCCAAATACTTCTGGGGCAGCAAGGATTTCGGGTTGTAGAGCCTTTCTACGCGTAACGGTCTAGGCAATTCAGGTTAACGTGGGCTTGTTTGCGTATGTTGGTTTCAGGGCTTGAAAGGTTGATTCGGGAGCATTTTATGGCACAAGGTGAAAGCATCAGGTACAGTGGCTCATGGCTTCAAGTTTTGCGCATTCAAAGGTTCGTGTAGGACTTGGGTGGCTGGGTGCAGGTTTTAGGATATCGGGCTTCAGCCTGCGCTCTCGAGATACAGGAGAGGTACGATGCAATGGAAATTGAAATTGAAGCAACCCCCAACCCAGAAAGCCCTGACATGATTGTAGTTTACCGAAAGAGCCTTCCAACATATAGGACAAAGGCTTTTTCGTGTAGAACAGCTCCTCTCACAACCTTCTTTGTCTATTCCGTCCTGTGCACAAGCAATTCAGGTGGGCAGCGCTGCAGGCAGCTTGGTGTTGGGTTCAGGGCCTCTGATGGCTTTGCAGAAGTGGCTCGCTCTCTCGAAGACTGTTTAGTCCACAGGGCCAAAATTTGAGTGAGGCTCAAAGATGTCGGAGAAGTTCTGCAAAAAGAGCTAAGCATTGATATGGGGGGCCGGATTCAGTAGCAATTACATCACATTTTCGTCCCCATAGAATTGCAATAATGTATTCGATTTCACCTGCTCAGAACCCTACATCAGGAGTCCAGGTATTGGCTTTGACTGGCTTTGACCTTCCTTTCAAGCAATGATAGAGATCCTTTCGTCAGACAAGGTGTCCTGGTGTTTCCGATTGCCGGAAACTTTTGCGAGTAGAACATTGAATCCAAAAGCCTTGAAAGTCACCAAAGTCCAGAACTGTTGCCTGTGTTCTGAAATTCATTCCTGTAAGTTTAGGGCGATACATCGTATGGCTTTGGGGTCTCGACACACACAAGCCCACGGTTGAAAGGCTTGGCAGATGGAGAGTGCGGAGCCCGAAAGGCCTCTGAAAGGCCTCCCAAACCCATACCCCGGTTTTGGGGTGACAGTGTAGGACACTGCAAAGAAGCCCCATCTGCACACAGGCAAGCGATGGGATGTGCAAAGACCCTCGTGGCCGAAATTGTGAACACCGCGCGGGGCCTGAGAGGGTAACTGACACCCGGGACTCTCTTGTGTCATTGTGCCGTCTTGTCATCCACGACGTGGTTCTACGTTGTCAAAGCTTCCCATACGCATTGTATATCAGGGGTGTTACTATACAACGCAATACATGTAATACTAAATTGTATACAGAGGAACCATGTGCTATGTGGCCCATAGTATTACATTACACCCCGCAAATATATGCCGAAAAACAGCCCTTATCGGGGAGGATTGTCTGTGGACGTCTGTGAGCTCTTCCAGTATTTCCGGCTGCAGACGTGGGGTTTTCAAAGAATTGAGAGGAACATGGAGGCAGTGCTCTCACATCAGTCCACGGCTTCTTTGGAGCGGCTCGGTTTCATAAGTAAGCTGCAGAGGCTAGAAAGAGAACACACATGAGGTTGAGGAAGTGCTGAAGGCTCTGCTGCTTTAAGGCAAACAGGGCTCTAGGTTTGGGGATTTTGTGCGTAAGGTTTAGCGCTGAACCCACCCGAGTGAAGAGTTCGACATGCCTTGGAAGCACAGAAGACTGCGGTTCTGATCTGGGTAGATCCATGTGGGTGGTTGTCAAAACTATGGTCCCTTTTTGGGTCCTTATTATAATACGGCACTTATTATTTAGAGTACCCAAAAAGGGACCATAATTTTGACAACCACCCATGTGACCCCTGTCTATGCAGACGTCTCGGTTCAAAACGCAGCCGGGCTGTTTGCTTTTCTCACCCTGCAGAGGCTCCGAGAGGACGATGTTTCTTGCTGGCTCAAGTGCGAGCATGTGAATCAATATTCAATGGTAATAGTATCCAAATATCATAGTATGTTATTAAGAATAATATTGCATTTAGAAATGACTCGTTTCTATCGCGTGTTTCTTGCTGGAAACCGTCTTGGTTATTGTGGTCCGATGTACGTCGAAATCTTGTTCTGATGTTTCAGGAGTTTGTTTAACACTTGGAATGATAGCAAGACCGAGCTAGACTAGAATTCAAGAGTCACTGGGGAGGGTAAAGAAAGAGAACTATGCTAAGTACGGGTCACATGAGAAGGAAAAATGTGCAGATTAGTGATGAGCAAAAGGTGCTGACAGTTATAGTCGTCACAAGGGGGTTGAATCTACGAGATCTTACCAGGACCCCTCTGCCAGCTGCGCGCACCCTGGCTCCATGCATCTACTTCGGGGTCGGGGAAAGTGCAGACAGACTTTGCTACCCCGACCTTCCTCACATTTGCTGGCAATTGCTATTGTCATTGCTAGGATTATTAGACTTGTTTCTACTACCTAGTATTGGTACTAGAGTATTACTATTCCAGCTACGAACATGCGTACAGTATCACTATTCTTGTAGCTGCTATCTGTCATGAGTATGCTTCTCATTGAACTTCCTTTGTGCAGGGTGTACCAACCCGGCCACTTGGGTCAAGATTCTGGGCTTCAGGTGCACGGAGGCCCCAAGACGTATGCTTGTCTTAACTCAAGCTCGCACCCATCAAGCACCTGAGCAGGTTACCTGTCAGTAACCTGTGGCATTCTGGACGATACATAAACCCTACTAGCCTTAGCCCCTCTTCTGCAGACTTGTCTTCACATGCATTGCCTGGATTGTCCCAGTGCGAGCGCCGAATCCCAAAGCCCGAGCCAGTCTCTTTTTCAGACCGCGTGTAAGTGTCAAAAATCAAAACGCAAGGTCGCCACGGCGGCACCTCCGCCCCCCGACGTCCCCGCCTTGTTGGCGTCCGTCTATGCCACGGCGGCTGAGGCAGAGCCCGTTTGTCAAAAAGTGGGGCCCCTTTTTGTGGAGGTTCCGTTTGGGGATCAAGTAGGGCCAGTTGTGGCGTAGGATTTTAGGGTGGAGGTTTCAGATCTTGCGTTGATCTCGGTTCTCTGTTAAGGAATTGAAATTTGCTTACCAAACTCTGACCGATGAGGGGGAGGTCCATTGGCAAGGGCCATTCTGGGACCCGAAGCCTCAGCCCTGCGAGTTCACTGGTCATTGACGCTCCACAGCTTCTGGTGTCCTTGATGCCCTTCGCTGCTGTACACTTCTGAGCCTCCATAGTCCAGCTGGTTTCGGCCTGTCTCTGAACAAGACATGGAACCCCTTACTGCTTAAAGTTCAAGCCTTCAGCCTTAAGCTCCAAAGCCCAAAGTCGCAAACCCCTGAAACCAAAGCCCTCAGGCCATAATCCATGCAACCCCCGAAGAGCCCTTAATCTTGTTGAGCTCGAACCGTAAAGAGGTTCATGGGTAGTTATAAGTAGGGTTACAAGTAGGGTAGCTGTACTTATAACCCATATTAGGGGACTTATAACCCCATTTATAACTACCCATGAACCTCCAAGCATTCGCTCCAGAACGTCACACCCCGCGGGGCGCCACCACCGCGGCCACGAATAACGGGCGTTGCGGACCGCGGATTTGGGCGAGGCTCGGGTTCAGGGGATTTACTATAGAAGCCTAAATAGCTACCAATATGAATTACTACATTTTTACAAAACAGGAGCTCAAAACCCTATTCGAATTATTTAGGCCCCTACATTAGACAACTATGTAGGGTTTTGGTTTTAGGGGTTGAGGGTTTCATTGATGGAGGGGTGGTCCAGTAAGAAAATAAAAGGGGTTCAGGGTTGACAAGAGCCTAGGGTTGAGAAGGGTTAGGGATCAGGGTTTAGCCTTAAAGTGAGGTTGGGACCCTGAGGAGCACATTGCCAAGGAAAAGTTAGAGGCTTGACTGCTTCCGTAGTATTCTGTCGTTCTTATAATGCGGTTCTAGTCAAGGTGGTAGCCACAGTTATCAGCAAGTCCAGTCTAGTATGTGAACCTGAGACAACTGCATAACTAGTACCCCAGCTATGCGGTGCCATTGCTGAGAGTTTCTTTCGGAGTGCGACACTTCTTGACGGCGTGATACCCATGCCAGGCCGGCTCTATGACAACATCGTCGAGACAGCGGCTTTGCACAACAGCTCAGCCTATCCCGATCACCACCTCAAACCCTCATCATAATCCACAAAACCTCAATAGTTGGGGTCCTGCAGAACAGACCTCTACCTCAAAGCATAGAGCCTGAAACCCTAACTTCGAGGCCGTAAACCTCCAATCGTCGGAGTTCACGCTGTCGGGCTGCATGGGGTGTCATCGTAGCCTTAGTACTTCGTAGCCTAATCCCACCGTAACAACAGTAGAACCCCGGCTATACATGGAGGCGCCTGGGTGAATCACATGCTGCTTGCCGCTACCCAGAGAGCCCAATACCCAATAATTAAGGAATATGCTTTAAACTATTAGGGGCTTCATATTACGATTTAAGCTATATTCCTTAATTAAGGGTTGTTAGAATCCCATAAACCCCAAACCCTTGGCATGGCTTGTGCGAGTGTGTGGGTCGAAACCCCAAACCCTATACATCCCTTCAAGGAACCCTTAAAGGATTTATATTCCTTAATTAAGGGGTCTTGGGCTCTTTGGATACATCTTTGCTAGATGAGCTTGAGCCGGTAGAGCGGTTTTTCCTTCCCGCTATCCGGTAAAACCAAGACTAGGTAGGGCTTTTTGTGTACATTTTATATTTTCCCTTATTGTTCTTCAGAGGATCTTACTTACTAATATTTTTAAACAGCTGTAAAAGCCCCACCTAGAAGAGATAATTGATCAGTAGACTGCTCAGCATTGAGAGCTTGGGGCCCTATACCTGCATGAACCGTACAGCCTGGACGCTTTCCGCATGTCCGGTTTAAACCCTACAGTCCTGAGCGCGACAGACCCCTCAGGCCATGAGTAGGAAAATGTCACTCCACGTCCCGAACTCTTAAACCTGAGACCCGAAGCACGCCACGAACCTGAATTCCAGAACCCTGAAACCCTCCCCCAGGAGCTCTCGCAGCCTTGAAAGAAAGCCGCATGAAGCCCTTACACATCAAGCTCGCAGCCGACAGCTGGCCGATTTCGGAGGTCGGCAACACCCCTTGTGTGAAGCTCTCAGACCGGATATGTCCTGCCGGACGTGCCTGGGCTCCGATTTTTCGCTTTTAGAGAGAACCGGGTTTGACATTGAGGCGACGTCCGGATGAATAAGGGTTTAGGATGTTAAAAGATTTACGGTTTAGAGAGAACAGAGTGTTGTTGCGCGGGGGGCAGCGAATAGTGATATCATCGTCATCATAGTCTTCATCATCATCAATATCATGTTTATGGTTATGGCGTTGCAAATCGCCTGCCCCTCCGCAAAAGCCGCCGGCCACTGTAATTCCACAGCTCGCCGCGAAAATCTGCGCCGCGAAGTTTGAATCCTCTCACCCTCCAAACCATAAACCTGAAACCCTAAGCCCTAAACCCTATATCTTTCTTTTAGTATAGGGAAAAAATAGACCTGAAACCCTGGACCGTAACCTCTATGCACTGGGGAAATGCTGCACTGCTTGTGGCTCCTATTTAGGGAGACGAGGGAGTCTCAGAATTTCTAGGGTCGTAGTAGTAATTAGCTATACTATTTTTTGGGGGGTTCCGTATTATAAATATCGTATAACGGGCCCCATAACCCTATTCTAATTCTAAAGGCCCCTATATTACTGACTTTGTTCATGATGCGCTCAAAGGGAGCAGAAGCCTGATGCCCCAAACCAACGACCATGGCCCCAAATCATAGGAACCCAAAGAGGTCTTTGTAGAACCCTAAGCCCAGACACACCCTAAAACCTGCACCCCACCGAGGCACGATCTACGCGAAGTTAGAGTATTTCAACCCGCTCGGATCCGTCAAGGAGAACCTGGCTGAGTTCAAAGTTTAGCGTTCCTTTAGGAGTTCCTGTAGAGTTGCTTCAGGGGGTCTGAGGGGGTCAGGTTTCCGGCGGAGAACAGTTGAAGTCCCGAATATTGCGGGCAGCGCAAATCGCCCGACACCATGAATATAAGCCATGTGGTTTGGGTGGTTGTCAAAATTATGGTCCCTTTTTGGGAACCCTAAATACTAGGTGCCGTATTATAACAAGGACCCAAAAAGGGACCCTAATATTGACAGCCACCCATATGCGGGTCTGACTCGCTAGTAGTACTATTTTATCAGGGCTTCGGGCTTAAAGCCCGGGCTTTGGGGGTTAGAGTTCGTAGGTCTTGGCAAGCTCGGGACCTGCAGCAAATAGCACGGTTTCCTTCCCGGTCCCCGAAGAGCCCCTGATCCTGGGGCTCTTGCGAGTTGTAATCATTTTCCTGAACAACAATCAGTATTTATGTTATACTATGCTCAAAAACCCGATTCTGCTTACCACGGCCGCTTGGTTATGCGGGATAGACTCGACGTAAAGACGTGACAGGAACCGAGCCTTCCGTCGATTGTCGAAGATGTATGAGCAAGATCAAACCCCGAATACCCCGGGCTCCTTGCGTTTACCGAGCCTTACTCAGAGGGCTCAATGGCAAGACCAGGACCGACTGGCATGCGCCATTATCGAGCAGGCTCGGGTTGCGGGCGGTCGCCGTTTATCGTGGTGTGAGTGAATGCATGCATGCATGTGCATATCGTCGTAACGAAAGTAGACAGTATTACCCAGAGAGCCCAAAACCCCTTAATTAGAGAATATAGCTTAAATCATAATATGAAGCCCGTAATGATTTAAGGTCTAATCCTTAATTAAGGGGTATTGGGCTCCCTGGGTACATAGTAATATATACCTGAACCTACCAAAACCTACTTTTTTGTAGGTTCCGATTATAAATCCTATTATGGAATTTATAGGAACCCTACAAAAAAGTAGGTTCTTGTGGGTTAAGGTACTTCTATGTGGTTCTGAGCTACATGTCTCTCTGGAACCTGTGAGTTGAGGCTTCGGTACAGGTTTAGGGTTTAGGGTTTAGGGGTTTAGGGGTTTAGGGTTTAGGGGTTTAGGGTTTAGGGTTTAGGGGTTTAGGGGTTTAGGGTTTAGGGGTTTAGGGTTTAGGGTTTAGGGGTTTAGGGGTTTAGGGTTTAGGGGTTTAGGGTTTAGGGTTTAGGGGTTTAGGGTTTAGTGGTTTAGGGTTTAGGGGTTTAGGGTTTAGGGGTTTAGGGTTTAGGGGTTTAGGATTTAGTGGTTTAGGGTTTAGGGTTTAGGGGTTTAGGATTTAGTGGTTTAGGGTTTAGGGGTTTAGGGGTTTAGGGTTTAGTGGTTTAGGGTTTAGGGGTTTAGGGTTTAGGAGTTTAGGATTTAGTGGTTTAGGGTTTAGGGATTTAGGGGTTTAGGGTTTAGTGGTTTAGGGTTTAGGGTTTGCCGTAGAGTGGCGCATAAGCGGAAGTATCTTGCGACACTGTAATTTCGAGTGCGTCGTCTTTTGACGATTGGCCGTTGGAGCCTGATTGTGGATGGCTCTTTCTTTTAACTCTCCCACCCCACGCCGTCTAAGGCGGCCAAACCACCCAAACCTATT
>BGNK01000619.1:135445-223211 GCA_003297005.1 Symbiodinium sp. clade A Y106
GCCAGGGCCAGGGGCAGGGGCAGGGGCAGGGACCAGGGCAGGGGTGCAGGGGCAGGAGCACCGCCACGGCCTCGACCTTGCTGGTTTCGAAGAGAACGTGTTCCGGTACCGGGTACGACGTGGGTGGTACGGTCCCCGTGGCTGTGGAGAGGCGGGCGAGCGTGCTGGATCGTTCTGCGCCATCGGGGTTTCGGGTTTGGGGGTTTGGGGTTTAGTGGTTTAGTGGTTTAGTGGTTTAGGGTTTAGGGTTTAGGGGTTTAGGATTTAGTGGTTTAGGGTTTAGGGGTTTAGGGGTTTAGGGTTTAGTGGTTTAGGGTTTAGGGGTTAGGGGTTTAGGGATTAGGGTTTCTAGGTCAGCCGAGACAGACGAAGCAGTAGAGAAACATAGAGAGAGAGAGAGGACAAACGGCCAGACAGGCAGACAAAGACCAGCACACACGACGAGAGCGAGCGAGAGAGAGAGAGAGAGCGAGAGAGAGAGAGAGAGCAAGGTAAAAAGAAAGAGGCCGCTAAGCGCTGAGCTTGTTTACTTTCGGTTGAGTTGGAGGTTCATGGGTAGTTAAAGTAGGGTTATAAGCAGGGTAACTATACTTATAACCCATATTAGGGGACTTATAACCCCACTAATAACTACCCATGAACCTCCAAGTAGTCGGAGTGGGGTCTCAGGGTTCCCGACATTCGAGCAGTATTGCAGATCTGCCATGGAAGCCCAAAGAGGCCGATAGATGCCAAATTACGTGTAAAGCAAGTGACTGACCCTATGAAACCATGGGAGATTCAGCCATTATATGGGAGTTTCGGTACCTTATTTTGGGGGTCCTTATAGCAAGGATCCTACTATTTAGGGTACTACCTGGGGGTCCCTTAATTTCGGAAACTCCCATATGACGTTCTGGGTTTGCGGTCCCTGGGTAGTGATCGGATCGAGGCAGAAAGAGACGGGACCCTCAAGCCGGGCGACACCGTCATCGAAGCCACATCTGGCAACACAGGCCAGGGGGGGTAGGGGGCCTTAATGCCCGTAATAAGGACCTAATAAGGCCAAATTAGATTAGGAAGTATAGTCCTCTGGGCTAATCCTATGGAGTTTCGGGTCGGGTTATTGGGATTCTCAAGGAGGGCAAATGGCACTGAAGGCAGGGCGATATCATTGTGAGACAAGGCTCTTGATACGCACCAGGTTGAGATTATGATATCGCAAAGGCTTGTAAGACCCCAGCTGTAGCTCGTGATGACGGCTGCCAACGCGAGAATCGCTGGCCTTCCTCGTCATTTGTCGTGATATTGCAACGCGCAGGCACAGACAGCACAGACAGCACAAAAAGGCCATGGATTTTAGCTTCAAACAAATCAACTGACACAAGATAACCATGCTAGCAGCAAGATTGAAAGCGAAGTTGGCAAAATACCAGTTGGAATACCACGTGTCAGGCATCCGACTGGAAACATTGGTGCTAGCACTTGAGAGCGGAGCCGTTTCTCGTGCTACCCGCCAGGCATCGGCCTTGCCATGCTTTGCGCTCAGCGCGGCTATAGATGCGTCGCTCGATGTGGCACTGGACTCCGGGTGTTTACGGGGGATTTACGGGCATCCAGGGCACGGTTCGTTTTTGTTTGAATTGGTGGGCATGAAGGTGCGGAGGCGACAAACAGTGAGAAACAACTGCAGTTTGTTGGGGTCCATGATGCCCTGACTGACTGTGACTTTCGGATTCGAGTTGGATCCTTCCTACACTTAGGGTTTTGGAGTTTGGGATTAGGGATTTCGGTTTGGAGTTTAGGATTTAGGGTTTTAGGGTTTAGGGGTTAGGGTTTTGGGTTAGGGGTTTAGGGGTTGGGGAATTCCTGAAACTCTGAAAACACCTTTTCGAAGCACCAACACTGAAGTTCCGATCACTCCCTCCCCCGTCTCGTTCTCAATCTTTCCGGGCCAAAGGCAGCAACCCTTCACGATTCACCACTGTCTGGATTTGGGCGTGAGGGTTGAGGGCTAGGTTGACCTTGCATTCTATTGCCAGGTGATCACAATGGCTGAGCCATTCTCCATTGAGCGCCGGAAGCTAATGCGCTTCCTGGGCGCGCCACTCTCCGGCAAGAAGAAATACGTAAAGTTCCCTAAACCCTAAACCCTAAACCTTCTAAAGAAACATTTCACACGTTCTTGTTCACAAACTCGACGAGACTTACCTGAAAGCCTAAGCCGAGCAGGCCGAAAGCTTAATACTATAATACTATATTACTATATTACTATAATACATTACTATATTACTATAATACTGCAGCTCGAACTTCCGTGGAACTCCGCTAGCCGCAGGGCCCGCTCATGGGGCTCTACGAGCCAAACCGCTGAATTCCAAACCACATTCAGCCTTCCCCAGAGAGCCCAATAGCCCTTACTTAAGGAATATACCGTAAATCATTAGGGGCTTCATATTATGATTTAAGCTATATTCCTTAATTAAGGGGTATTGGGCTCTCTGGGTCGCAGTCTGCAGAACCTCAAGGTCACCATTTTGGAGCTTTCAGGAGTCTAGGGCCTTTCTGCTTTCAGATGAGAGCCTCAAGTTCATCTTCAAGAAACGTTCATTCTGGCAGCACTAGACCGTCCGCCAAGAAGGTGGAGACGTTCAGCAGGCACCCTGCAAACAAGCCTAACCTGTTATGCCTAAGTCCCAACTTCAACAACAACCTTAAACTCTGGTGGTAGGCTTGATTGAGCTATGCTTGTGGGCATGGGCTCTGCTCGCTCAGGAAAGTCATCATCACGCCGAAGTCAGGGAAAGGCACCTGCGGGTCTTCCAGACCACGGCTTAAGCAACTTTGGGGTTTCTAAAATGTTCCCAGAGAGCCCAATACCCCTTAATTAAGGAATATAGCTTAAATCATAACATGAAGCCCCTAATGATTTAAGGTGTATTCCTTAATTAAGGGGTATTGGGCTCTCTGGGTTGGAGTTTGGGTAAATCCCTACTCTAACTATTTAGGCCTCCGTGTCAGGGTCCTGGGTCTTGACTGCTATCCCCAAAGAGCCCGATACCCCTTAATTAAGGTCCCAGCCCCCAAAAAAACCACCGCACAATGATGATTATGATGCTGATACCAACCACCATGATACCAACCATGATGATGGCAATTGATAGCGATGATGATAATGATGATGACAACGGTAATGATAACGGTGATGATACCAACGACCAACGATGATGCCAGGGATGATGATAACGATGATAGCTATGATGATAGCGATGATAACGATGAAGATGATGATGATAACGATGATGACAACGGTGATAAAGATGATTATCACGATGATAACGGTGATGACAACGGTGATAAAGATGATTATCACGATGATAACGATGATGATACCTACGATGAAGACAACCATGATGATAACGATGATGCTAACGATGATGCTAATGATGATGATGGCGCTTGCAGTGACGAAGGGCCACGGGGCGACCTGCAAAAGGGTTCCTGCGCACAGACCCTTTTCTAAGCAATTTTCCTCGCCTCACCAACCTGAAGCAACGAGCCCCAAACTTCAAAANTCAAAACCCTCGGCCCCACCGGCAATTTCGGCCTCTCTGCTCATACTGCTTTTGTTGCCAGGCAGCACAAATTAAGTTTCAGGTGGTCTTTTTTGGGGGCTGGTGCCTTAATTAAGGAATATACCTTAAATCATTAGGGGCTTCATATTATGATTTAATCTATATTCCTTAATTAAGAAATCTACCTTAGTTCATCAGGGGCGTCATATTATGATTTATTCGATATTCCTTAATTAAGGGGTCTTGGGCTCTCAGGGTCCTGCCATTTGCATCATCGGGGTTGAGATCAGGAGCTCAGGATATGCAGCAGGTTGAAGCGGCACCCCGAAGCTGAAACCCCAACGCTAACCGATATGGGGCTTTCCGAAAATTAGGGGTACCTTATCTTATAATAAGGATCCTACTATTTACCCCATTTATAACTACCCATGAGCCTCCAAGTAGACTCACAGCAACGCCCCTCTCCCACCGAAAAATAGGCCCAAAATAGCTTCCCCCCCCCCCCCCNCCCGCAGCGAGAAGATCTATCGCCGAAAGCGCAGAGCACTTAAATGGCCTTAGAGTCCTCGAACCCGAAACCCTTAAACTCTAAACTCTAGCCCCTAAACTCCCAAAAGCCACACCCAATAAGCCATACTGCAAAAGAGAACGCAGGCCTTGGCATGGTCAAGAAAGCTCAAGAGCTAGCCGAAATCCATGGCTGGCGCCTGGGCTTAAGAGTTTCCTAGTAGGCTTGGGCTAGTAGAATCCCAATATAGTTATATATAATCCTTATATTATGAATAGTTATATAATCCTTATATTATGAAAAAGGTTAACCTTTGGCTCCACTGATACCCGACAAGTAGAGTTTAATGGTTTAGAGGTTGGGGCTCGGGAGGTTTAGGGTTTAGGCCTTAGTTGATTAAGGTTTAATGTAGGAACCTGATTAAGAAACCCTGGGCCTATAACCCCCCAAAATAGTAGGATTCATATAAGGAACCCTAATGAAGGCCCAAGGCTTCTTAATCAGGTTCCTGCATTAGTTGATTAAGGTTAGAGTTCAGGGCTTGCTGCTGGCATTCGTGAGAGTCCAGTTGTAAAAGGGCTTGGCTCTGCATGGCAAATCCAGTCTTGCAAGGCTTTCATGGGATGTCGATCTTTTTGTAGCTGATGGGTTTATCGGGGTGCACAGGGGTTCTTGCTAAGCAGCTTAGCGAGAATTGGGAATCGTGGTTTACCGCTTTGGGTTTCGGGGCCTAAAATCCCGCCAGAGACTCCAATATCCCGCAATTAAGGAATATACCTTAAATTATAGTAGGATCCCTAATATGATTTAAGGTATATTCCTTAATTAGGGGATATTGGAGTCTCTAACCCTGGGCTCCGTAACCCGAAATCGTTGAAACTGTGGTTTGGGCATGTGTATAGCTACCCCCTCTTTGCTGAATCCACGGGGCTGGGGCTGGACTCCAACTTGACTCTCGAGGCTACGTGAGAAGGGCATAAGCGCCCAGCAGTTTAAAGTTTAGAGGTTTTGATTTAAGGACTTTTAGGGTCTGCGGTTGTGCTAACATATTGGGGAAAAATATTTTTTCCCCAATATGTTAGTGTTTTAGGGTCTGGGGTTGTGCACCGAGGCTAGCCCCGACAGGGCTCACATATGCAGACCCTTCAAAGCCGACCTTTTCCAGAACCCCCGGTTTAGGGTTTAGGGCTTAGGGATTATTTGGTAATAAGATTCCTTGAAAGCACCCGTATACTGTACTTACAGCTTGGACTGCCCGTAACCTCATCACATGTATCAAGGCACGCAGCTAGGAATTCCTACGCTGACCATGGAGAGCACTTTCAAAGAGGCATCAGCCCCACAGCAACCGCCCGAATGTCACTGCCAAAAAGTGGCCCTCAACTGAATGAGCTGTGCAATCCAGGTTCCTCGCGCGGCAGTGACCCGGCACAGTATCATGGGTCTGAGGTCGGTGGTTCACATGAAGGGAAGATGCTGCTATGATGTAACCCAGAGATCCCAGTACCCCTTAATTAAGAATTATAGCTTAGATCATAATATGAAGCCCCAAATAGTTTAAGGTATATTCCTTAATTAAGGGGTATTGGGCTCTCTGGGTAGAAGTCGAATTATGAGAAAAGTCAGGTTACCCCCTCTAGAGCCATAAAGGCCTCCCTGTTACCCCTCGCCTTGGATTTGTTTGTGCAAACAGTGGATGAGTGGCTTTGCATCCTAAGCCTTTCTACTGCAACATGGACTCCAAGGCAAGTCACATAAGTTTTATCATTTTAAAGACCCAACAATCACAGAAACCATGAACTCTTGAAGCCCTACGACTTCGTAGGGATATTATCTTCCATCTTTTGTACGGTTTCTATGTTTCTCTTCCTGCAGCGGTCTCTCTCCCATGAGGCCAGTGCACTCTCGCAAGATGCATCACCATCGGCACACTTGTAAAGTCTGCCATCACGGTTTGTTTATGGGTAGTAATATATGCGCACGTGTACTACGACCAGGCTCCGGGCGGCAGCGTTTCATCCAAGGGGCCCTTGCAACTGCCGTCTACATCCGAAGATTCTCAACCTAGGTAGGGCTTTGGGACATTTTATATTTTCCCTTATTGGGCTTAAGAGGATCTTATTTACTAATATTTTTCAATAGCTTAAAAAACACCACCTAGCAACCAAGGGCCCCAAAACTGAGGCCATGAAGCGCTAAGCCCTGAAACCCAAAGCACCAGAACGGACGGCGGTATGGCTTGGAACTTCCTTTGATGATATTTCCGTGCTTCTTTGGAGGAGGCTAGTATAGGAAGCTGATTAAGCAACCTTGGGTCTTTATTAGGGTTCCTTATATGAATCCTACTATTTTGGGGCTGTCGGACCAGGGTTTCTTAATCAGGTTCCTACGTTACACTTGACACCTGACTCCGCCTCTATAACCCTACTTAAAACCCTACTTATAACTACCCGTGAACCTCCAAGTAAGCCTGATCGACGAGAGGGCCAGAGCTAATTTCCTGCTTGCCTACTTACTGACTACGAGGATAGCATGTAATGTAGTTCTATTGATTCGCGCCCTTTATATAAGGTGCCGTAATATTTTGGGGGGACCATAATGATTGAATTAGGAAAACTAACATGGGAGTTTTCGAAAATTAGGGGTACCTCATTTTGGGGTCCTTATAATAAGGATCCTACTATTTAGGGTACCATATTAGGGTCCCCTATTTTCGGAAACTCCCATATCTGTTCTTGCCCTGCACAGGTTCGAGGCAAAGGCGAATGCACAGTTTCACTACGACACCACCGGTCACGAAATTTTAAATGACTTCGAAGGCCAGCCCAGCCCTGCATTGTTCGAGGGTGCCGGGTGTCCCGAAGCATAAGGAAGCCGAAACCCCATAAGTCTGGAAGTCGGAATACCTATTCATAGCCTCCCCCCATCGTCGCGATATATTTCAGGGGAATACATACCCTGAATGCGAGTCTTGATACGAAGGCCCTTATGTCAGAATTGCCCAACGGCTGATGGCCAGCGGGGGTTTCAAAGGGGGCGCGTAGGATTCGGATGCATTAATGAAGTCTGGACCCTGATGGAACAAAACCCTTCCTTCAAGGGCCGTTAAAGGGCCAAAAGACTACCTGTAAAAGGAGGGGAGGTCAGAAAGCACGGGCCGACCCTGGCTCCAGCTTAATATTAACATCTGGTTTGGGTCTTCAAGGGTTTAGAGTTTCAGGAAACAGGGTTGAGGTTTTCTGAGGCCGACTTCCAAGACCAAGGCTTTCTGGGTGGACGCTTGGAGGGTTTGTGCTCTAGGACCACGGTTTAGGGTTTAGGAGTCCACGTTAGAGGGATCCCACACGGCAAACCCTGGGGCTGCCGGGGGCCCCCCGAAAACACCATACTTGAACCCTTCATCTTCGTGTGTCCCTAAACCCAAGCCCTAAACAGCCTAAACCTTTGCTGTGAGTATGCATACCTGTAGTTACACATGCAGTTCTGCATTTATTTGCATATCATGCGCGTTTGTTTACTTAGTTACTACAATCTTTATGTGTATGTGTACTCATACACATACACTGTACATTTTCTCTTGTCTACTGTTCATGCATGTGCACTTGCTTAAGTAGACACAGATCGGTATATCCCTACACGCCATTGTCCCTGAATGAGAGAGGCCAGCGTCTCGACTACTATGTGCAGGGCTTTGGCACTGGTGGAACCTTCGCCGGCGCCGGGCGAGCTCTGCGGGAGCTCCGAGCTTTGGGGTATTTTGGAGTCTAAGGCTTTTTCGGGGCATCTTTGGCGTGTGTTAGGGTTGCTTAGGGGATTTCAAGGGTATGTGAGGGTTGCGGTTTAGAGTTGCTGGTCTTTCAGGTTTGGGGTTGGGGGGGTAGTTTGGGGTGCTTTACGGCTTCAGAAAATCCAGGCTTTAGACACCTCCGTAACCATTTTGGCTCGAGCCTTTTGTTCCTGGCTCTACTCTGCCCCTGTCCTCAGCAGCGTTCAGGTTTTATTTTGATCGCCATGGTGAAGTCATTGGCTTTCGCTTTGTCCGTGACAGCATTCGCCTGTGCCATGTCGACAGACGTGATGGACATGGACAACATCTTGGCTGCCGATGCTGAGTGTGCCGTGGGCGAGGAATGCGCCCTGAACGCTGTGCAGAAGAAGGCAGTGGTTGCCCAGCAGCAGGCAGAACACTCCGTGGAGAAGTTCGCTGCAGCTGTGGAGGAGGGCGAAGGGGAGTTGGCGGAGGCTGAAGCGCAGGTCAGCTCGGGCCAGAAAGCTCAGACGGTTTCGGACACCGAGAAGTGGGGCCCATCGCCAGCTCCTCCGACTGCAGCCTACAACCCTTACTGGAATCATCAGTACGGCAGCCCTTACGGGCAGATGCCTCCTGGCTTCAACCCGTACGGTGGCAACCCCTATGGAGCCCCTGGATTCGGAAGCTGCCTGAACAAGATCGAAGGCTCTTCCTGCATGGTCTTCAGCTGCGCCAAGTCGCGTGGGCCGACGACCTGCAACACTAAGGACTACTACTGCTACTGCCACCCTGGCTACTGCTCTGATGGCAAGGCTTGCGTTCCGGCGTCGCATATGTACCGCTAAGCTCCTCTACAGAAGTGGTATCGACAAGAGCCGGGCTACAGACGTGTTCAGAAGCAGTTTTGGTCGCCTCCAATTAAGCGGGCTCAAGCGGGTGGAGACTTTCGCCAAGGAATTTTGATGCGACTCCATCTTGTGGAGCTTGTAGGGTTTCGCCACAGAACACGCTGACCTCAGCCAATAGAGCTGGGAGGAGACGCTTTCGGAAAAAGGCAATCTCTACGAATCTAGGGTTCCGGGACGAGTGTGATGAGCACAGTGATCCTCGGAGTTCCGTAACTTGCACTTGTGCTTATACAAAATCCCCAACTTCCTAGGTCAACTATGCAGGACATCTAAGTTGGGGTTGAAGGGCTTTCCCAGTGTTGCAGGCAAGGGAGCGTCCGGTTTTTGCTGTATCTTTGGTGCTATTCCGGTGCAATGAGCGTGCAGGACATGTACGTAAGGGTAGTGAATTGAGCAGATGGGTTATCGTTCGAAGGTACTAGGTTTCCAGCTGAACATATGATCAACTTACAGGTGCAGCTACTCGATAAAAACACTGCCAAGTGTCGATTGCACTTGACGGCCGCAGTCTGTCCGAGCGTTCCGATGCTCCCCCAGAGTCTCAGATCTCCTTTCTCGAGCTATGTGTGGCCGTCAGATATTTTTGACAGGCCTTCGGCCTATGCCTTGAAACACCACCTTCCATCAGGGGACTTTCGTGACAGCGGTGGTGCCGCTCGATTCTGGAAGCAGTTGGGGAGCTCCTACCGATATCTGTCCCGCTGGGATCCTTTCGTCCAGTGTGCAGAGAAGAGGTGGTCCAATGCCTCTGATTGCATGCCTGGCCTCGTCTGGCAGCGCTACCAGCAGCACTGGTGGCAAATCATGCAGGAGGTATCTAGGCCCGCCAGTAACACGAGCTTACCTGTTTCTGTTTGAGACTTCCTTCCCCAGTTTTTTCTCAAACTGGAATCGGGAAAGGGTGCCTTCATGATTTAGTGCGGATGTTGGGGAGCCAAGGAATATGAAGCCTGCTGCAACCCTCTGACTCCAGACAGGTGCCGCGAGTCCGACTCGACCCTCGACTTGGAGGTTCATGGGTAGTTATAGGTAGGGTTATAAGTCCCCAAATATGGGTCATAAGTATAGTTGGCCTACTTCTAACCCCACTTATAACTACCCATGAACCTCCAAACCCTAAACGCCAAACCCTAAATCCTAAACCCTAAACCCTATGCCTCGCCTGGATTGTCCGAGTGCGTGCGCCGAAACCCTAAATCCTAAACCCTAGAACCTCCAAGGACCCTGCCCCTCTGTGGATTTCCTTTCGGCTCGGTGGACCACTTGCCCGCCTTCCTTCCCGAGTTGATTCTTCAACTCCCATCGGGGCCCATGCGGCTACGGCAGGGCATTACGGATGAGGACTAAACCCCTAAACTCGAAACCCTGTATACCCTAAATCCCTAAACTCCTAGCCCCTACATACCCTCCCTGCACCCTATTATATACACTAAACCCCTAAACCCCTAACCCCTATATACCCCATATACCCTATTACGGATAAGGACCTGCTCTGCAACTCTGGGAGGGGATGCCGTTTGCGACCCTTCTTCGTGCACGACCTGGAGACCACGCTGCTTTGGTCCACGGCTCTGGCCGTCTCCAGATGGCACTTCGGGAAACCTTTCCGAATTGCAATTTCCAGCTGTGGTTCTTATCGAGGTACCTATTCATACATACTTTTCAGGTATGCCCCTTTATGGTTCCTATAAGAGTTTGATTTCCTCTTATGGTTCCTATAGATGTGCCTATGCACAAAAACTATAAGGGCCCCTGAATCACAACCCAGGTATGTCCCTCTATGGTTCCTATATAGGTATCTATTCATGCATACTTCTCAAAGGGCCCCAAACCGCTCAACCCAGGTCTACCTGGACTTGGAGCCTGGTCTCCAAGGCTCAGCGATCGATTTGGGCGCCGGAGTCGGCTTCTTAGCAGCACCTAGGAATCTTTTACTTTTTTGGTTTGAGGGTCTAGGGTTTAGGGTTTAGGATTGGTACCGTAAACCCTCGCTAATCCCCAAGTTTAGCCCTTTTTCTCCCCTAGAAGGCCCTAGAAAACTTGACAAGTAAGGCCTTACCTGCATGGTCCTGATGAGGAAGGGCCTCGATGTTAGCTGCACTGATGTAGACAACTTGGCTCTGGAGGCAGCTTCCAGAAACACCCAAGTCCTTGTGGAGGACACTGGAGGGAGAGCTTGGGGCTACGGAAGCTTGACGGTGCTCCGGTTCAACTACACCACGGACCATCTTACCTGGAGGCAACAGGGTGTTTTCCCTCCCTATGATGTCCCTTTGTCATAGTTGGGTAACATTTTACATGTCTATGGGTACTTAAACCCAATAAGGAATAAAAATGTACATTTTTGATCCTTTCCCAACCATGAACTAGGTCCTGGTCATGGCTTCAGCACCACAGGGGGAGCTGAAGAAGCGCCTTGGCGAGTTTGCGACACTCTTCCGACGCCTGGGAAAGCGTGGGACCCGGGTCTTTCTGGAGGACCAGGGCCATCGCAAGGCCACGCGTGCCGCCCCCGAGGATCGCGAAGCTGTGGAGGCCTTCGCAGAGGAGGGGCTTCACCTGATGGACATGTTCGATCCCTTTGATCGTGGCCTCTGGCCACTGCCCCGGGGGCGCATCTACTCACTGCGCCTGGCGTGAGAAAGGGCCAAGATTCATGTTGTCGTGCTGGGGCCTAAAGGTATAAGACGTGTTTAAGAAGCCTTTCCGGCAGACCCGCGATCTTGTCGAGCACGCAGCGAGTGGCTAGAAACCCAAGCTCTCAGCCGACGGTCTCACATCTTTGGCTCACAAACCAGAAAGACCCTTTAAGTTTTACTCAAGCCTTCCTAAGCGTTGCTGCTATCAAGGGTTTGCACCCTGAACTGTATCATCATGTTTAGGGTAAAGCATCAAGTGCTTCTCGAAACCCCCTGTAGCTGGAAACTCAAATTCCCAAACTCTTTAGGGTTCGGGGACCGGTGCTCTTCCGCAGCGACATCTCAACGTAGAAGCACTGGCAACTGGCGAAACGAATCAAGATCCTCCAGTAATCTTTCCTTGGTTGGGGACTCTTGAAGCATAGAAGCTTGGGAAAGTTGCCAATATTATTCCTTAGGGCCTTAGGGCCCTTATTATTAGGGACCCAAAAACGGACATAAGCATAAGCATTTAACTGGATATCCTTACCTTATTGGCCTTCATTACATGGGGATTTATATGGGATACCCTACCTCAATTTTTGCTTATGGGCCTTTTTTGGGGCCCTATATTATAAACGCTATTGTCAAGGTCACGGCCCCCATGTTAACAACCGCCGCTCGAAGTGATTGTGCCATCATGTCAAGCTGGAGATCGCCTTAGTGGATTTCGGTTTCGGGAGGCAGAGCAATAGTGGCTCTGTTCACATGTTGAGGGTTTCAGGCATAAGGTTCATGGCTTCTGGGTGTTGGTGGTTGCGCTCAGGATTCGGAAAGTTGGGCGCACAGGTCTAAGGGGGCAAGGTATGGAAGTTTCCATGAACATCAGCGACATTGAACAGTATAACCTTGAACAGGAGCCTTAACCTACGTGGCACCGTGGGAAGCTACGAAAAAAACGAAAAACTCCGTTCTGACCGTATAGAAGTGCCTATTCAGAAATACTTCTGAAGGCCCAAAACTACAAGCCAGCAACGTCAGGACCGACACAATCCACGGAGCCCTATGCCTGGAGAGAAAAAGATCTAGTCTTATCCTTCTGTTACCTAGGTTCCCAACACGCAAACCCTACAGCCCTGAACCCCTACAGAGGGATCCTCTCAAGTCCAAAACGATACCCTATTGACAGGGAGCCCCCTTGATGTTTTTAACGAAGATGCCCCGAAGTCCCGATTCAGGCGGGCGGGTGCCGGACTGTACGACAGGCCCTCAATCTATCTACCGTCCGTTTATCTATCTATCCTTGCGTTTGTCCAGTTGTCTATCTATCTGTCTATCCATCTAGCTACCTCTCTATCTATTTATCTACCTGTGTGTCTGTTTGTCTGTTTGTGCGTCTGGCTGTCTCTCTACCTGTCCCTTGATCTATCTATCTATCTATCTGTCTATCTAGTGTATGTGTGTAATGTAAGGTGGTGTGGTGTAGTTTGATGTGATCTAATGTAATGCAATGTAATGCACTGTAACGTAATGTATTGTACGCGCATGTGTAAGATACCCATAATGCTACAGTGTATTCTGCTGTGTGTGCGCGCGTGTGGGTGTATATGTAAACATGATCCCATATGGTTGATGGACAAAATCCTGCATGACCCATAATAAGGAATATACCATAATTCCCATAGTTTAGGGTCCTTAGGGTCATGCAGGATTTTGTCCATCAACCGTACAGACATAGATCGCCAGGAGAAGCGCCCAGAAGTCAAGCTCCTCGATTTAATCTGGGCGGGATGTGGGACCTTCTCGACTGAGGTCCTCACTAATGTAGGAACCTGATTAAGAAACCCTGGGCCTATAACCCCTAAAATAGTAGGATTCATATAAGGAGCCCTAATAAAGGCCCAAGGTTTCTTAATCAGGTTCCTACATTACTACGGTTGATGGACAAAATCCTGCATGACCCTAAGGACCCTAAACTATGGGAATTATGGTATATTCCTTATAATGGGTCATGCAGGATTTTGTCCATCAACAGTACAACTCCGGGCTTTGGAGTTCATGGCACTGGGGGTTGAGGGTTTCAAGTGTAGGCTCACTGCTCTACCTTTCCGCGTCTCGTGTCCAGTCCCGGTAGGGAGCTTCAGGTAAAGCTGCGATATGACTACCGATACGACTGTGAGCCATGCCGCTCCCTGTGTTACTACTATGTTTTCGCGTTGCTTTTGTCAATATTCTTTCGGCACTCTTCATGTCAATACGAATAGCGGCAGCGACAATAACACCAATCTTAAGTACGAGAACTCCAGCATGACTCAAGCATTAGCTGCATCACCAAGAAGGCCGGTTGACAAGAATAGTGTGAGCGTCAGTGTTAGTAGGAAACATAGTCTTGCTTTACTCGGTCTCAGGCTTTTGAGGGTTCTTTCTCGCGGGACATCGTGGCTTTATCGGAAAATGGGGGTTGCCGTATAGGGTTTAAGATTGAATTGCAATGCGGATGCTCACGGCGTTGCCAAGTGTTTACATAGACTCGCCAGCCCCCATGGTTTCTGTTTGGAGCTAAACAGTTGAGATGTTGGGATTTAGAGTGTCGGCTTGAGGTTTGGAGGGCGGCTGCCAGCCCAGGATTTGCCTGGCAGAGCCCGCCGACGCGGCAATGGTGGCATCAGGTATCAAAACGGCTTCATGGCTACCTTCGAAGTGGGGTTTCTTTCAAGGCTCATTGGTATGGCGAACTAAAGCAAACTATTGGCCTGTTTTCGTGACTTGTGCAAGCGTTTTGAACGACGTCTACAATAAGGCGACTGGTGATGGAGAACATCTTGCAGTACCTTGACGATTCTAAACTATTACATAGAGTTGTGGCACATTCCTTACTAATGATAACAGCAGGAAACTGTCCATCATCCGTAGCAGTGGGATTGCAATTTGATGTATGTTTTCCTTTCCGAAACCCCCGCCACAAACTACCCTCCATCACCCTGTCCCGACTGGTGTGGAGATGTCTGGACAATTCGCGATAACATGCCCCTGTATGTGGTACTACTTGGAGGTTCATGAGTAGCTATAAGTGGGGTTCTACGTCCCCTAATGTGGGTTATAAGTATACTTACCTTACTTATACCTACACGCGATCCTCCAAGTATAGCTATACCTTTTTGGGCTTCATTCTATCCCTAAATAGTAGGATCCATATTATAAGGACCCCAAAATAAGGTACCCCCTAATTTTCGGAAACTCCCCTAGAAGCCATAATTACCCATATCAGTCATTGAGGGCTCCTTAGCTTAACTTTTTATATGCTATGAAGGACGCCTAAAACCCGATTTAAAAAAACTCTGAAGGTCCCTACCCATAACTCCAATATCCCTTAATTAGGGGATATTAGGGATCCTAGTATAATTTAAAGTACATGTTAAAGTATGTTCCTTTGTTTAAGGGATATTGATTGGAGTCTCTGGGTACATGACTATTGTAGGCCCCAAGGCCATGGCCGTACCTTGTATTGTCCGGTTCCTCCGGGTTCCCTATTGTTGCCATACTAAAAAACCCTAAACCCTACTCTTCACCCTTATAGGCCCCTTGAGCGAACCCTTGAAAAGGAAGAGTACTTGGGTCATTATTAAGACCCCCGGGTTAGCCCAGGAACGCAAAGCAGATGGTTCTGCAGCCGCGACTCATCCGGCCTTCAAGCCCCATCCGATTCAAGGCCTGAGCTGGTTTTGGGCTTAGGGTCCCTAGACCCAAGGGGCACTCAGGATTTAGGTCTTTTAGGTCTCACGGGGTACAGGAATCCTAAACCCCCTAAACCGTAGCTCCTTTAAAGCTTCGAATCAGCAGTAGCTGAGAGGAATCGATGTTTTAGGTGGCCTATTTAGGAGCGCACGAAGTCAGGATCCTAGCATTTCCGGGTTGATTCTGGGTTCAGGGTTTAGTTTTAAACAGCAGCTCCGATATGTGCTCATGCACAGAAGTTGCATGTTTAGGGCTCTGCTGCTTCGAGCATCCACACTACTGGGTCCTTGTCGGATACAATTTTACATTTTTGTTATAAGAAAACCCAAGAAGGATTAAAAATGATCATTTTTAATATAGCCTCAACAGGGAACCAGACTAGATGACTAGATGGCCCTGTGGATTGAACTTTGAGCCCCCCTGCCCTGATTTAGGGGCCCGGAGAATCGAATTGGACTACTCTTCCTTTGCAAGGAATCCCCGAGTACAGCTTCGGTAGACTATACCTGGTTTGGTTTTGAAGGTACCGATACCTTACCCAAATCCGTTCCGGTTTATCTAGAACCCTCGAAGGAACCCTTGTCTAATTCTTGCCCCTGATGAACCCCTGTGGAACTCCTGCAATACCCCAGTAGAACCCAGCCGTCACGAGGCTGGTCCCCGGATTTCATTGCGGAGGCAACTTTAGGGTTTGGGGTTTAGGCTTTGGAGTTTAGGGTCTAATGCTTAGGGCTTTGTTGTTTGGAGTTTAATGTTTAGCTTCCCGAATGTCATCTGCTGCATACAGTAGGGGGGCTATACTTCTCACCTCGTGTGTTGCGACAGCACCCTAACATCTGGGTAGCTGACTTTACACTAGGTCGCCGTCATGAGAGCACCATTCTTGTGACCCATGGTGAACAGTAAGTAACTGGGATTCTAAGGTGGAGTAGCCTTGGCGATACAAGCTAGAGCATAGCGTGAAGTTGCTGATAGTCGCAACAGCAGCAGCTGTGAGACTTATTGTTAGGGTAGTACAAGACTCCGGCCCTCGGACCCGGATTGTCAAGCTGAGCCTTTTGGGGGGGAGTTGGGGAGGGTTAGCTTTGCATGGATAAGGATGATGAGCGAAGTAAGGCGCCAGTTGAGTTAAGCCACCTTGAAGACTGAAAGCTGAATCACTTAATCCTCCTTGCCCACTGAACTCCGAGAGGCATTCGCAAAGCAGTTCAAGCTAAGACTTATCGGTCTTCTCAGGCACAAGTGATTCCAGAAGTACGTTCAGTAATTCAGCTGCTGTAGCAAATAATCAATATTTGTAGTGAGAACGAGCATCCAGCCCCACATGCATGTAACTGAGTATAGGATGAAACTATATGTGACAGACCCTGGATGTGTTTAGAGCCGCTGCAAAACAGAGCACAGACAGCCCCCCCTTAACTCAGAAGCTCGAAATCCTGAGAGTGACATTGGTGAGTTCGACGCCATGGTTCCTGGTAAGCTTCTATTCAAAAGGAAGTCAACTATACTTAGCATCCCAAACAAGACATGAACTGCACTGGACACGGCCCTCGACAAGCATCCTAAACCAAAAAACACTAAAAGGAATGGCTACGGCTCAAGGCGTTTCGGCTCGAAAACCTCGGGGCTCCCGATACTTCCTTGTCTTGGTCCGACCTGTCAATGGGTGAGGATTTGGGAATGGGTGTTGCCGACGGAGTTAGGGATGAAGAGAGCCCTCCGCATGCTGAAAATGCCACCCCCACTGCGAATGACCTTGCTGCTGCCCAAGCTGCTCTTGCTGCTGCTACTGCTGACATGTCCAAGCCCCAAACTTTGAATCCTTACCAGCTAGCGGCTGCCCAAAATCGCACCTTCCAATAAGATCCGGTCTTCAGGTCGTGGGGGTCCAGCTCATGAAGCTAAAGGTCTGGTCAAGAAGCCTCCTGGCAAGACCACCAGACCCGAAAAGCGCCCCAAACTTTCCGGACCTGAACCGCCCCTCTCAGCACCAGTCCTGCCCCCGCAGCCCCACGGGCTGCCCCGTCTTTGGAGGGGGCACAGCTTCTAATCCAGGGACAGGGTGCGATGGCCTGAGAAAGGCGGAGTTCTACAACCTGGACCAGGACCTACGTGAGATGTTCCAAGGGGGTCAACGTGAAATGATGACCGAACTGAGAAAGCACACACAAAGCATTAACCAAGTCAGGGAGCAAGTCTCGAACATTGACCAACGACAGCAAGACATGGCAGAACTTCACCTCGACCCTGCGGAACGCCATGGCTCACCATGAATCTGCTGACAATCACGGGTATTCCCTGCTGACTACCGGATATGCTGTACGCTCGATGCAAGAACACAGGGGTAGGCAAGTACATCTGCGTTCTGAGCTGACACGGTGATGCCTTGTGATATCCAGCGCCGAGTACATGAATGTTTCTTTTGGCCGACATAGACTCCTTCATACAGTCTTGACAGTAATGTCTGGGTGCAAGCGATAGCACGCCTTGGAGGCACGCTAGCCCGTATCCTCAAGACGTGCCACGGCCACCTGTCGATCCGGGCTCGAGACACATCTGAGCCACAGTCGTGATGTGTCTGACCTGAGAGTTGGTGGAACTTCGAACCCGACTCGGTTCATCACCATGTGTGTCCAGAAGATTACATCGGCCACTTACGCTTCCTCGCTCTGGAATGATGTCTGCTTGAGCTGGGGTCGAGATCGAGCCATGCAATACGAAGCAACCATGTATACACGCTGTCCGGACTGAAACGACCTTGGCTGAAGTGATACCTGCCTGTTTCACCTCCCTGTCTAACGACGGCCGTAAAACCACCTGTTTCTTATTTATCTCTGTCAGTATCTTCGTTTGAGGCTAGTCGTTGCTAGATCTTGAACTTTTAATTTGAAGCACTGCGAACCAAGCGCGGTGCACACGTGTAACTTCGATTGTGTACAGATTGGTTGAGATCCGATACGGCATACTCTGTGGCACTACTGTACCTTTTGTTGGGCTTTCTTTCGAAATCAGCCGTCTCGTCTCGAGTGTAGCATAAGATGATTGAGCTCGAAAGTGAGCTTGACCCCCGCTGGGAATCTCGAGGCGGCGTCATGTATGGCATTACCTTCTTTCTGTGGTGTGTGAGTAAAGCGGACTCGAGTGCCCCGTCCTAGATTGTCGATGCGAACCAAGAACCTCGTCTGGCTGTGTCCGAGTTGCGAGAGTCTAACACTAAAAAGGACACCTAAACTCCGAAAGCTAAAGAGTCAAACAAGCCCTAGACTTTAAAATGCCCATCCTTTGCCACTGGACCCGTACAACCCCCGAAGGTCGCAGAGGATGGAATACAGGCGGTCGGCTACGAGGAGCATGTCACCATCCCAGGAGCACAAGGGGAGGGCAATCTAGTTCAAGTCCCAGTCAAAGGACCCTATCGATATAACAGCGTTTCAATTATCTAAGGTTATTTTGACTATAAGGGAATTCTGAAATACGACATGAAGTAGTGTCCTAGGAGTGTCGGAGCTCGGGAGGGGAGGGTAAAGAAGCTTAGGGGTCAGGGCCCCAGCCGCAACAGAAGCAGTCATGATATACCCAGAGAGCCCAACACCCTTTAATTAAGGAATATACCTCTAATTATTAGGGGCTTCATATTATGATTTAAGCTATGTTCCCGAAGAAAGGGATATTGGGCTCTCTCGGTAGAGGGTTCTTGGAGTTTTGGGGCGTAGGGTTTCCTCATCAACTTGATACTTTTTGCCGGCTCGGAGAATGTTTCCTTGTACAAACTCGGCGACAGTACAGGTGTTGGTGTGGCCTTGCTGTGATGCTGCTGCTGTTCATGGTGTCGCTGCTGATTGTGGTGGTCCTGGTGCAGAGTAGCATGATGGTGCCGATGAAGGTATGTGGGGGGGGAGGGGGGGGGGGGGGGGGGAAGGTGGAGGGCACGGTTCCAGCCGTAGCCATCACGACAATGTGAGTCACACTCTGACATATTTGTGGAAATACGCTACGAACGGTCGCGCGAGTACTCCGTATTGCTGAGTTTACTCGGGGAACTGCAGGAGGGTATTCTCGGAATGGTGTCCCGTTCCTGCTCGGACAAGTGTAAAGTATTGGTGGTACGTTGAATCAGGGATATTGCAATCACTGGCAAAACCGAAGTATGCACTATCTGCATAATGATCCCGTCATCCGCATCATCACCCTTGTCCACGTAATTGTCATCCTCGGTAATTGCTAGCCTCAGCATTGAAGACTCTCCTGCCTTCAGACCCGAAGCCCTAAGAATCCTAAAGCACTCAGGCCTGAACCCTACATTCTGTTCCTGTTACATCCTCCGCTCCTCAAGCACCAGGAGCGGGTGCTATCCAAATGGCCCACGACCTGGCGAAGAAGGAGGGTATCTTCACAGGCTCAAAAAGACAATGGAAGCTCTAGTAATATAGGGGCCGGAATACATAGGAAAGGCAAGGGTTTTTTGCGTAGGTAAAAGTATATTCATACCCTAAACCGTAAACCCAAACAATGAAAGCTCACATAGCTGTTAGTATAGGGACCGTACTGAAAAGAAATTCGTGATTGCTTAGGCCTGCACTACTCTCTTGCCTTTAAAAAAAGGATGTGATTGGTCACAAGGCAGTTCCCGGCTCCTCGACTAGTGGGCGTAGATTCTTAGGGTTTCGGGCCTTGGGGTTTGACAAGTTCCGGAAATCTAAGGTTTAAGGCTTTGGGCCAGTGAAGATTCCTTCGGGTTTAGGGTCTATTGCATTTGGGCTTGCTGAAGCTCAGGAGCTGCAAAAAGCAAAACTGGCCAGTTGCCGAAGAAACCCCTGGAGTCATCGCATGTGTGAGACGGAGGGGTCAAGGACACGCAGTCAGTTCACATGTTCTCGAATACATTACAACTTGCTTATACTTGCTTTGTACAACATATCTCCAGCTTAAGCCAGGAATCTAGAATTACGCGCATCCTCTTGGAAGCTCGGAGAACATGAACCTAGAACGTGCATTAGATGATGATATGATGACCCGGGTGTTGCATCCTGATGTAGTGGGAATGTCTGTATCCTCAAGTCAGGAACCCTAGGGCACCCTTTTCCTAAGCGATGTGTCTTATGGTCTTCATGGCATTATGTCTAGTGTTTTGTGTTTTAGGTCTTACTCTTTACTGCAAAGGGTTTATCGTTTGGGGTCGTAGGGTTACATATTGTTTGGGTCTGTTTTGCGCAGAGGGCTGGGCCGTATCCCGTATATTCGTGCCCCAACTGCCGAAGGCATTTCTGGCGGCGCCTCAATTTATGCTGCAGTGCCTCGATGGCCTTTCTTATCCTGGATCCTTCCGGCTTGAAACCACCAGTCCATACAGGGTTTTCGGGCATCTGGGTACGAGGGGCTTTTAGGGTTTAGTGCCGGAAGCCAGGGCCCTGGACCCATGTAAGAGCATACATGTGGGGAGGGAGTTTCCTGCAAACAACATGACAAAGCCCGACTACAGCGGCAGTCGGCATGTCTTCAGGTTTTGAAACGCTTGAAGGGATTTCTCTCTGCAACGATGTTATAAGACCCTTGGCAAGACTCTTTTAGAGCCTCTACGAGGCGGATGCTACTATTTAAGAGCGACGTGTGGCTCCAGCTTCGCCAAGGATGGGCCAAGGGCTTTGACTTTGGGTTCACTGAACCTGCTTTCATCCCAAGCTTCGGACAAAACCCCTGAAAGTCATATACCCGCAAGCGCTCAAGAGGAATTTGGCTCCAGTTACCAGGTAGAGGCATATATGGTAAGCACTATGCTTTCCATGTTTTGGTAGCGTCGATAGTTCCGCAGCCCGAAACTACATAGACCCTAGAGCAGGCCACTAACTATACTACCTGAGTTCCATAAACCATGAACCCGAGGCCAAAAAAGCAGTATATAAGTCTTGTGCAAACCTCCGAGGTTGAGATGGCCAAACGCGCACCTGAAGGATCAGCCGCTGGACTCGCATGGCACGGCCTTAGGGCTTAGGATGTCAGGGTTTCTGTTTCGGGCTTGGAGTTTAGGTGCTACTTGGAGGTGCATGGGTAGTTATAAGTAGGTTTATAAGTAGGGTAACTATACTTATAACCCATATTCGGGGACTTATAACCCCCATTTATAACTACCCATGAACCTCCAAGTAGAGTCTGCTAGAGGGTCTCAGGGACATGTTTTGGAAATAACTTAGACTAAAGTTCCTTTAAGAGGGGTCTATCTGGGTTACTTTCAGGGATCTATAAGGGGTCTATAAGGGTACTATAATAATGTAGGAACCTGATTAAGAAACCTTGGGCCTTTTTGGGTGTTCCTTATATAAACCCTACTATTTTGGGGTTATATAGGCCCAGGGTTTCGTAATCAGGTTCCTACATTATTCCTGCTCTTACTACTATTGCTTCTCGAGTACTACTCTTACTATTATGACTTCTAATATCTTTATTTTTGGGTTTCCGAAAATGGGGGCCCCCGGTTGCGTACCCTAATCTCCGAAACCCTAAACCCTAAACCGTTTTTGGATTGCCAGATAGAGAGCGCCAGGAGCTTTGCAAGAGCCCTGATGGTCGCTGCTTGAGCACCAATGAAAACCCTCGCAGTATCCCACGGTTTAGGGTTTAGGGTCCTTCCAGCACCGATAGAACCCACATTGTATCCCCTACTATGCGCCCCGAGATGGAAGTCTTGGATTTCCTGCACTATTGTCGGATTTTCGTTTCGACAGCTGGTGTGTGCCCCACGCTGTCTTATGTGCGCTACAGGCATCTCGGGGCTTCCTGAAAGAAAGGGCCCAGTACTTACCGCCTGACGATGGTCCCACCACTATTACCCTTTCTCAACCGTGCTCAGGTGCTGCTGGCAGTCATTGCCGACACGGGAGAGCGGTACCTGTCCACTCCACTTTTCTCCTCAGTTTCGGTTGATATGGACGAGGCGCGATAGAAACCCAGAAGCCTGAAGGAGCTTGTCCTAATGTAGGGGCCTTAATGATTACCACGTTCCTGATTATAGTTATATTAGAATGGGCCCCAAAACCACTGGACCACAACGGTTTCGGATTCTAGGATGCAGGGTTTAGGTGATTGGTGGTTCTGCCGTTTCTGTGGGTTTATGGCTCAAGGTTCCAAGCTATCCCATATATAAGAACCGTAAATACAAAACTCAAAGGTCCTTGTTTCAGGTCGCCCTTGGGCAAGTTCGAGCCCGTCGGCTCTTGAAGCACCAGCTAGCACAGCCGTGAAGCCTCTGAGCTGCAAAGCCGAAGCCCTGAAACTTAAAAACTTTACAGGGGACCCCAGAAAGTTGGAACATGGGTTAAGGATGATTAGTGCTAGGATTCCTTATACTTTACCTTAAGGGTATGAGAACAATTATGTTCCAACTTTCTGGCTTCTACTGTAAACCCGCAGACCATGATAAAATCCCGGAACTGCTGAACCTTCATGCCTGAAGCCCTCAGTTGTCAGGAAGAGCAGGTGATCTCCAAGTCCACACCCAGCTATCAGTGCCACGGATCATCTTGACAACTCAGGGAGTTTCCGAAAAATTAGGGGATACCTTATTTTGGGGGTAGGATCCTACTATTTAGGGTGCTATATTAGGGTCCCCTAATTTCGGAAACTCCCAAATCAGGGTTGGAAGGATGTGTTTCAGGGCTTGTGGGTTCACAGAGAGCGACCCTGCATAATTGTGCCCTTCGAGAATCCCCCAAAGCCCCTGCAGAACCCCCTTTTGTGCTTATTCAGACCCTTGCGTTTAGGGGTTTTGAGTCTAAAGGTCTCGAGCTTCAGGTTCAGCGTAAAGTATAGAGGTCGGAAAAGTTACCACTGTGATTCCTTAGGGCTCCTTATCATTTCATTATACAATGTTCCCATACATACCAACTATCAAGGCCCCTATATAGTAGCCCGAGTACTGACCTTAATGAAACCGCTTCAAAGGGAGCCCTATTCTGATTATTGAGGGCAATATAGCAACATGGCAGACGTTTGGACCCCCACTGAAGTTCTGACTTTCCATGCCACATGAGTGCATCGAGGTGAGGCTGGTTGTTGCCATGGAAAGGAGCTTTCGGATTGGACTTTGGGCTTAGTTAGGGAAACGGGATAGTATGGAGGTACAGGTTGCCCAGAGACTCCAATATCCCTTAATTAAGGAATATACCTTACATTATAGTAGGATCCCAATATGATGTAAGGAATATTCCTTAATTAAGGGATATTGGAGTCTCTGGGTGAAGAGATTTGGAGCTTGGAGGTTCCGGGGTAGTGGCAGGCAGGTAGGGCAAGTCCAACTCGAACTTTCCAACTGATTCCGCGCAAAATCCCTTGAATACCAACCCTCAACTTCCCAGCACTTGGAGGTTCATGGGTAGTGATAAGTAGGGTTAGAAGTAGGGTAACTATACTTGTCACCCATATTAGGGGACTTATGACCCCATTTATAAGTACCCATGAACCTCCAAGTACTGCATTCTGAAAAAGCATTCACCACACGAAAGCGCACCTCATAAACGCAGACAGCACTGGCTTTGGCTCGGTAGCTTCGGCCTACTTGAAAGCTCCATCGAAGCATGCAAACATGGGCGTTTGGATTCCGAGTTTGGATGGTTAGCAACACCCAATCTTCAGAAGATTAAGAAACCGAATGCAAGCCCATTAGGCGCCTGCAATGCATAGAAATCCTATCAAATCCTTGTAAGACAACCGTAATATCCTCATGAAGCCGTGACTCTTGTATTACAAAGCCCAAAAGTCCTTTATAAGAACTGTATACATTGTGAAACCGCCCCTCCTCCCGCCGCGCAGCCAGGCTGAACTGAGCCGCGACTAGTGTGAGAGGGATTGGGCTCTCTCACATCCCTCGAAGGTTTATATAGTTATAATAAGGAACGCTGGAACAATGTGGTTGCATAGGTTGTAAAACGGAAGAATAAGGCACGGTTTTTGTACTAAAAACCTCGAAGGCTATCGGATTGAGAGCTTTAGGGTTGTCGGGTTTGGGGTTTCAAGGTGTGGCGGATTTTGGGGTGTTAGGGTTTCTGGTTATGCCTGCCAAACGGAAATCACAGGAGGCTGAAACGGGGTTTAGCAAGCGTGGCTTCAGTAGCGTACCCGGAAAAGCGGATCATAGTAGTCAATCCCATACCTGATCTTGAAAGCCTCTTCGGGTTACCACTCAGGAAATCAGGAGACCATTGTGCAAGACCTTTGAAGAAGCTTCAACTGAAGACGCTTCAGGGAGAGGGTGGAGATGTCTTTGCGCAACCTGCGGGATACTGCTATCTGCCGGGACTACAATTAAATTTTGAGAGGACATGGTTCGTGTTTCGCATGCCCTTCATGTTGCGACTTCGAGTTTGGTTCTAGGTCGAAATATGTCGAAATCTCGAATCACAGTGCATTAATGTTGCCCGGCGAGGAAGTGGAATTTTCAGGACAAGTTTTGCGAGCCGGCCTCGGTTGCATAAAATAGAAAGCCAGAAGTTATGACCGGCCCCCTGATGGCCCTATACACTTAAACCCAAGTATCCCCTCCACCGCCCGATTCAATTCATGCAGGCCCCCCATGTTCCGAGAGTGTGTCTGCGTTCCGAGCATGTTGGTGGTCCTCTTTGTGGGTTTGGACGGGTTCACAAGTGGATATCATCAGGTCTGAAGGCTGCCGAAGCACTGGCTAAGTGCAATTTTTTGTTCGAGGAGAGTTTGTTTCAGCCCGGTCATCCCTCAGTCTGGGCCAACCCAGAGAGCCCGATACCCACTTTATGAAGGAATATACCTTAAATCAGCATATGAAGGCCCTTATAGTTTAAGGTATATTCCTTGATTGAGGGGTATGGGGCTCTCTGGGAGCCTTCAAATTGGCCCAACAAGCGCATGCCGGGTACATTGATCGGGATGCTGTGTGATGTCTTCAACGTCCCACTCCTAGCATCGGAACATGCTGTAGAATCTTGGGCCCGCAGAAGACCAAACTTTGAAGCATCAGCTCCAGTGCATGGTGGGCATCCTTTCTAGTTCGAGGAGGCCCTCCGATTCAGTTCTGATGCGTGAAAGACAGCCAGTACCGAATGCCATCTCCACTGTCACCTGCATGTGGAAAGCCAAGACAATCACGGCTGCTTGAATGCCCATTTTGGAACGCACTCCGTGAATAGAGCCGTGGCAATGTGAAAGCTCGCATCAACAAGCCTGGTTTGTCAGTTATTCCTCCTAATGGTAATTGCCGGCACCCCAGTGGCACAACAGCTCCCATGCCCGGCATGCCAATGCTGCATGTTTCATCAAGCCGTTTTCAAATCGCGGAGGACGAGTCTGGATTCTTAAGGTTGGTAGTTCCCATGTCGGCAGCTTTCGAGGTAGCGTGTTCTGCCTTCGTCCAGTGTTAATCTCAAGAAGGAGGTCCTGATGCCGCTATTTCTTCTTGCGACGATGCCGACGACCACCACTGCCATCACAACTACCACCAACAGCACCGCCACCAACACCACTACTCTTGCCACTGCCACTGCTAAAGCGTACGGTAACACCGCAAGTTCTGCCACTACAATACTACCCATCTGCCGCTACCTGCCGCTGCCGCTCCCGCTACATTACGGCCCTTGAGCAGCTAGCGTTGGCACACCACAGGGCGGCGTTGCCATTTATGACTCAACACACTCTCACGCTCATGGTAACAAGACTCGCCAGACCCCGAAGCCCACAGGCTCGACATCCGCAGCCGGGAAGGCTAATTAAAGCATACCAGACCATCCGTGCATGTATCCTTCTCCTTCACGGTATGGGACCGATTTGGCCCTTGAGGTCAGCGGCAAGATACCTGGTTCTTGTCAAGGAACTACCTAGCAAACAGCAAGGTTTCCTTGTCGTTGTAGCCCTTAACAAGAACTCCCGGCGACTGTCTAGCCGCACCGAAAAAGGGTAGGGTAAGACGTCAGCGCGCAGGGAAGCACGTAAATTATGAAATGTAGGACAATGTAGGCACCTGATTGAGCAAGCCCTGGTTAAAAACACCGAAAGAAACGTAGGATACGGATCAAGTACCCTAGTAATAGTAGAACCAGCAGTTCCTCAACCAGGCTCCATGCTGCAGTAGATAAGAGCGCCTTTGCCCCAGAAACGTAGCAAATACGGTAGTTCCCCACAAGTCCTTATGCACTCATGATATAATCTGTATATATTATGATGCACCCTTATAGCCTGTTCTATTCCATACGGGCAATTCCATAACATCGCCTGCTTGATTAGTGCCTGCATGCATTTCGTGTCGGGGACGGCTCCCTCAACCATCCTGCTAAGATAACTTACCTTTGGTTAGTAGGGAATGGAGGAATGGGGTACAATTATAACTACTATTACTACCATTCTTCCGTTCCCTACTAACCAAAGGTAAGATAAGGGCTCCAAGAGGGGCTTAGGGTTTAGAGTCAAGGTGACCATGGGTCCTACGTAGCCTCGAGTGCTTGAATCATGAAATTTGCGAAGCCATGCATTTTGAGCTGGAAAATGACAAGCCTCCAACCGCCCACGATATAGTTACCTGGAAGTATGAGCCGAGTGCTCCGTTCTGATCGTTCCATAATCGGAAGAACTGGGAAATATGAGGCCAACAATGTGACGCCCGTAGTTGATGTAGCTGCCTGGACAATAAGCCCCTTACCTTAAAACATCTACAACAAACCATGAAAAAATCCTTCAGCTTGTTGCAGTTCCGTCCCTTGGAGATCACGAAGGGGAGTAATACAGAGGTGCCCCAGAAGCCTAGGCCCCTACGCCTTGGACACAAAACGCTTAGAGGCACCCTTCGCAGGAACCCTGTTCCAATCATGAAGTCCCCCCTTCTGGTAAACCTCATAATGGCCCCTCAAAAGCATCCTTTGAAAGGTATCCTATTCTGTTTTTAAAAGCGCCCCTGTATTACAGAGCCTTCTTATAGGACCCTTTTAAAGGAACCCTTTGATCAATATTATGAAAAATTTTACTACTATTGCTATTACGAATATTGCTATCATCCTTTTATTGTAATGTGTATTAAAGCTTGGCGTTAACGTTTCTCAATTTTATATAGCCCTTTAAGAGATCTACTCTCCCAGAGGGTCCAAGTACCTAAATAGAAGGGCTTTAGGTCCCAAATTGCATACCCTGAATGGTTTTTTGTCCCTGAAACCCTACTATTTGGGTACTTGGACCCTCTGGATCTAGTTCTCTAGGCACCCCCGTTCCTAAACCCTAAACCCAAAACCCCCAAAACCCCTAAACCCTCAAACCCCTGAAACCCTAAACCCCCTAAACCCTGAAACCCCTTGAAACCCTTTGAAACCCTAAACCCTGAAAGCTCTTGAAACCCGTTGAAACCCTAAACCCTGAAAGCTCTTGAAACCCTTTGAAACCCTAACCCCTAGCCCCTGAAACCCCTTGAAACCCTTTGAAACCCTAAACCCTGAAAGCCCTTGAAACCCTTTGAAACCCTAAGCCCTAACCCGATCGCCAAGGCCGCAGAGTCCGTAGCTCTCCGGAGCGCTGCAGCCTTCTGCTAAGCTGCTCTGGGCTTCGGGGATTTGGGAGATTGGGGCTTAGGGTTTCCAGGGATTTCGGGCTTTAAGGGTTTAGGCTTTGGGGGTTTTGGGACATTCGGAGGTTTAGGTGGTTTAACAATTTAGGGTTTTAGGGCTATGGGGATTTGGGATTGTTTGTGGGCTTTGGGGTCTTGGGCATTTGGGGTCTAGGCATGTTTGGGGTGTTAGGGATTTTCTGGTTTTAGGGTTTGGGATGCCCTTTATAAACCCTTCAGAACTTAAATTCTTCAACCACGAATCCCCTAAGCCCTATATCAACCACGAATCCCTTAAAAATCTTCAACCACGAATCCCCTGAGCCCTATAAAACCCTAAGCCTTTTTAAGCCCTGAACCCTTGAGCCGAAGCCGCGCAAGACCTGAAGAGGGTTTAGTGTCGCGTTTAAGCTTTGGGGCTTAGAGTTTTTTCGGGTTTTAGGGCTCTGCGGTTTCAGTTGATTTGCTGTTATAGATAGAGCGTCGGGCTTTTGAGGTGTTTCGGGCTTTGTAGTGTAGTAGCATTAGTAGTAGTAGTAGTAGTAGTAGTAACAGCAGGGGGGCTAGGGTTTTTGGTGTTCAGGGCTTGTGGGTTTTGGGGCTGTTGGGATTTTAAGGCTTCAGGGCTTTGGGGTTTTGGGTGTTTGGGCTTCTGGGTTTAGGGTTTTTCGGGCTTTGAGCTTTAGGTTCTGTTGAGTTGTAGGGCTCAAAGCCCCTAAGCCGATTTACAGTTCTTTCCTCAAGTTTGGGGCTCTCCAGCTTCATGGGACTTCAGGTGTTCGAATCAAGCTCACGTCCTACCTCTTTCTATTCTATAAACAAGTTTCCGCTTGTTCATGTATGCACGTATTCGTGTGTGTCTATCTATCTACATGCATTTGTGTAAAAGAGTGATTTCTTATACCACAGCATCAACCTACTCAATAGTACTGTGACCAGGTATGCTTGGTAGTACTGTCGACCACTACGTTGGCAACAATTGAGGATAGTTAGCCGGTTCACTAACGGGTTCTCTGGTTGACGAACGATAATCATTATGGGTTTTCAGCATTCTCTAGGTAGGGTGGTGTATTAAAAAAAGTTTTGGAATTCGGCAGCCTCAAAGCGACATAAAACCCTTTGTAATCTGGTCAACACCATACAAGAAAGACCCTTTGAAAGGGGCTTTTAGGGCTTGGCGAACATTATTCTCTTGGGATTGCTTTGTTTAAAAATTATTGTGAAAACATGTCCCAAAACCAAGATCATTGTTTCAAGCAGTTCTGATCTACGCTCTCTTTACGCATCTGGCTTATGAATTCTTGTGTGATCGTGATTACGTGAGAAGAGTTCCGGGGTGCAGGTATTTCTCAAGGGGAACTCGGGGGAGTTGCTGGGAAACAACTTCTCCACAACGCGAACCCCCAATGTTCACTTTGTAGCGAAGACGACAGCGGGCCTGACTTGCTGATCTTACCTCGTTTCGGGTTCATGACCCTCAGTGAAGGCATCTGCTTGACTTTGGCGTTTGCGATTTCTGGCTTGGGGTTCGGGGTCACAGCTCTCCACCGACCCTCTTCGGGCCTAGATGCAATCCATGTGCTTTCTGCTCCGGAAATCTTCAGCTTTGAAGCCCCCCCTGAAAGCCCGAAAGCCGAGCTCGCTCTGAAAAGGGATCCCATGCTGATTTGGGAGTTGCCGAAAATAAGGGTACATATTTGTGGGTCCTTATAATAAGGATCCTACTATTTAGAGTACTATAGTAGGGTCCCCTATTTGCGGAAACTCCCATTTGGCTTCCCAACCAGACAACCCAGAAATCCAGAGCCAAAGCCACAACCTGCAGAGTCGAAACCGCAAAGCTGCAAAATCCAGGCGCCCAAGATCCAAAAGGTTTTCCGAGGCTTTAGCGTACGGCTGGAGCCTGAGTTGTTATGCACATCGCATAATAAGACCACGGAGATGCATACTGCGCCGGGCCGATAGTTCGACCCACTGGCTTGCACGTGCTGCAACACATAGCCCTCCACCCTCTTCCCCATGGACTCCTAACAAAAGTCAGGGTTGGGGCCTCCTCCGGAACTAAAAAGTATTATAATTTAAACCGGGGTAGAAATTACTCCGCTAGCCTGCGTAGGGTAAATGACACTTCGAGGTACTCCGCTACTCCGCAAGAGCCTGTATGTAAGATGATAGACGAGTGGGTCGAAACTTTCGGCCCGGTNAAATTACTCCGCTAGCCTGCGTAGGGTAAATGACACTTCGAGGTACTCCGCTACTCCGCAAGAGCCTGTATGTAAGATGATAGACGAGTGGGTCGAAACTTTCGGCCCGGTGATGTATACACATATGTGCACACATATTTTTCGTACATACAAAGTCTACATGTAGATCAGTGTAGAAAGAGCTGGCAGGGCTTTGGGCTTGCGTGTGTTGACGGCTGGTGGCGTGTTGGGGAGGAAGGCTGTTGCTTTGAAGTTTTTGCCCGAACAAACCTAACAATAATTCGCCTGTAGAAGCGAAATTCGTTAGAGTATTTCACCGCTTGCTTAACAACAATAGCTTCCCATGTCCGCCCTTGTCTGGTCTATCATGGACTCCTTCATGCTCCTCGATGACGTGCGGGCACCCGTCTGTGTGGATTCTTTGACGGGGTTGTCGGCTGCTGTACGCACCGCAAGCGCTAAGTCTAGTTTTGATGCCGAGGAAGAACAATGTCCTGCAAAAGCGATGGGAGCTTCATTTCAGCGCGAAGATCGCTCCGCCTGCGCCTCAATTGGAGCTTCCTTCGTCCTTACTTGTTGAGAATCCTCGTACCACGAGGATAGATAGATCACTGGAAGGGCGAGACCATACCCAAGAAGTAGCTGGAGCTACGAGCAGCCGCACTGCTTGAATCCCCAAGACTAAGAGCAATGCAATCGCACAGTAACCCGTGTTGCAACCCTTCTAGTGCCACCAATATTGAATCCGTGAAGCTCTCTTATCCTATTTTAGAGGTTAGTGATATTGACGCATGGCAGCAACAGCCTCTGTATTGGCATGCAACGCACAAGGGCCTTACAGTGTGATTTCACATAATGAGGGTCTCACGGTTTTGTGAGGTTTAGAAATGCTTAGTCACAAAATCCGCTTGCGGTCCTTATACTGCCATACGATAACACCCAAAAGCCCTATTCTGACTGTTCGCTTCCCCATATTAGGCGGTTGGGATGTATCGTACGTTGCCCGTTTGGGCCTGAAAGGATGTAATATTCTTAAAGGTTCTAGAAATCATTCAGATGCTTAGAACGACCAACCTGGTCAACTTTAAGCCGGGACTTGGGACATACTATAGAGGCCTTAATAATTACCTATATTGTTTTGGGGGTTCCTTTTTGTAACTATAGTATAATGGGCCCCAAGACCCTATTCTAATGATTAAGGCCCCTATATTATGTTCAAGTGTGGCAGATATCTGGACCGGAGGGCCCTACTGCAACACGGCCTAAGAGTCAAGAGTAAACCCTACTTGGAGGTTCATGGGTAGTTATAAGTGGGGTCATTAGGGGTTTAGGGTTCCTTCAGAGGGGCTCTATAGGGTTTAGGGCTTAGGGCATAGTTACCCTACTTATAACCCTACTTATAACTACCCGCTACTGTTGGCGGTTCATATGTAGAATCCTATAAGGTAATCCCGAAAAAGGAACTACTATGGGGCCTATGGGTAATTACCAATACTATTTTGGACCTCCAAGTAGATCCCACAATCGTCCGGGTTTAACACGTTAATACCTTGACCAGGATCCTTGCTGTCCAGCGGTGCGCCAAAAAGTTCACCGAGACCAAATGGCTTCAGCGATTCATCCGAGATTGCCCTGGTCTCAGCCGAGTTTTGGGGGGTAGGCGGGGTTCTATGTGGTTACGATTTGGAACTGGACACGGATTGATGTAGGAGGCTGTGGGGCGAGGTAAAACTTCGCAGTAAGGTAAGCAACCTTGAAACCTTTTCGGAGTACCAATATCCCTATATAATCCCAAAGGTTAGCTTCTACTTTGCCTAGGAGACCGGACAAGACTTAAAGGGAGCTGATGTGTAAACCTGAGGCTCCATAAGACCTGGACCCCCCTACCCGAAACCGGGGGTTGGAGTTTGGGGTTTATAAGGCTGGAGCTGCGTACGGGTCGAAGTTTGGGAGTGTTGGTTTGGGACTGAAGTGTGGAAAAGACCCCCAAGCCGACAATCTGCACCATCTTAGCTAATCTTCTCCCCAAGGGTCCAAAGTACCCAATAATTACTTCATGTGTGTACGATAGCACTGCTGTCAGCTAGCATCTTGGGGGTTACATGCTACATAGGTACTTAGACTCATCGGGGAAACTCTAGTCTAAACTCTAAAGCCGAAACCGCAACTAAGCTCCATTACAAAAGTGTTAGCAGACATCTTGCGGTGTCTTCATGCGTTTCTCTCTAAGGGTTTGCCAGGGTTCCATGAGGGTCTTGTACAGAGGCTTGAGCCCAGTGAGAGAAAGGGTCCAGGTCTAGGGAGTTGGGCAAACCATACATCCTATCCGCGCTCTGAAACCGCGAAACTTCGAAGGGTGCAGCTCCAGCCTGAAAAACTCTAAACTCTAATGCCTAAACACACATAAACCGCAGGCCCTAAGCCCTAAGCTTAGAGATACAGTAGATCGCAGATCAAACGCGGGCAAGTATCTTGCGACATCTCGTATTTTTGAGCGACTCATGTATTCAGATTTCCCGAGCCCACTGCGCATTCACCGGAGGGAGGGAGGGATGGCGGGATAGACACACGCCTACCGAGAACAGGAAGAACGACTGCGGGTGTTCTACAACAAGTCTGCTTTGACAACGGGAAAATACTGCAGTAAGCTGGCCTAAGTGTTGTTTGTTTCTACGATGAGGTATCTGAATGTTGCGTCAAAGAAATTCCGGCTTCTGCTTCTTCAACCTTCAGTCCTGCAGGTTCCACTCACACAGCGGCTGCCAAGGCGAGGGGCTCAGGGAGGCCACGGTTTTTTGTCAATTCTGCGATGTAGGGTTCCTTTAAAGGGTTACTTTACAGGGTTACTATAAGGGTTCCTTTAAAGGGTTACTTTAAAGGGTTACTATAAGGGTTTGGAGTTCCCGAATATTAGGGGTACCTTATTTCGGTGTCCTTATAATAAGGATCCTACTATTCAGGATACTATATGGCCTTGGTGCATTAATGGTGTGATCTGAGCCTCTTATGGGGTTGTATAAGGGTTTCGGGCTGGTATTGCGGTTGTGTTTTTTCCTCGGGATTGTGGTGAGAGTGCAGCTCCAAAGGAATTATGACGGGGCCCGTTTCGAGGATATCCTGCTCTGACTCGGTGATGGTGATTAGGCAGTTTGATCAATTGACCCAGCCACGCGGTAGGGCAGCCTGGGGTGAGAAAACCTCACTAGCATGATTGCGACCCCATGTCAGTATGGGATTGCACGGCGGGACTAGTACAAAAGTATCTTGGCGTTCTTCTGGTTGGCTCTTACGACTTTAACTTTTTGGGTTTCTATATGAACTATAATAAGGAGGCTAAAAGTTTAACTTTTTAGGAGGGGTTCAGAAGTCAGCCAAGGTATGTCAAGCCTTGCTCCGGGATGCCGGAATATCCGGAATTAATTGTTCGTATACGCTATACCTCTGAAGGCGGGGATTGCCGGATCTATGCAACGAAATCGTAAATCCTCAGGTCCTTCAGGCTTGTCTACGGGTTTAGAGAAAAAGGGTACATCCTTAGACCTGTCATACGATCCCAAACCCTTCATCTACGATGGAGTGGAGTGTCTGTTCTTGGGCACTTGGCTTCAAGAAGCTCCTCGGAGCTTTCCGGACCGCCTTTGAGCCCAGCCCCCAAAGCCTTGTCATTCGGTCCCTGCTTCATGCTCCCAAAGAGTAGATGTTCTGTCAGCGGCTGAACAATCCCGTCCCGTAACCCTACACTGCCGAGCAGTTAATACTAAAGCGCCCGAGAAGCCCAAGAGCCTCAACCAGAAGCTTTCAACTCCATGCGCCGGTTGTTCGCATTTACGGCTTCTTGATACTCTGAAGGTGCCTGAAAAACGTCTACAGAAGCTTAAACGATGCCACCAACAGTGGTCATCCTAAAGCGCAGACTGGCAGCTACCTGACAGCCTTTTCGTCTCGGTGTACCTACTGAATTTACTGCAAGAAGAATGCAAACCTGATTTTCCTACGTCCTGAGAAGAATAGGCAGCGGCAGAGCATTCACTGAGCAGCTAGCAAGCCCAGGTATCCTCAAACATCCCAGAACAAATCAGATGTTCAAGTATCTCTGCGGCTTAAAAGCTCTTGTGCATGAGACTTTGCCAAGATTCAAGCGCGCTGGCGCGGGATCTGGGCCAGAAAGCACGCCAGAGCCCTGGGCAGTACACGGCCTTTCAATCTTCAGGACATGGACCTTTCAAGGGGAGACATACTTGTCGGAGTCATTGGCGTGCGGCCCAAGACTTGTCCCAGCATCCCTAAATCACAGGCCTCGATGCTGTGAAACCACCAATGTTCGGAGGAAGTCTGACTCCTTAGGGTTCCTTATTATATGTATAATATAAAGGGGCCCCGAAGCCACGGAGGCCAAAGCTAAGGAACAGTCGCTAGTCAACTGTCGGCTTGGGCAAAGCCCTGGACCATGAACTTGCGAAGTACAAGATCCAGGTTCTCCTGGCTTGAAAAAAGCTGTCATATACTCTAGTGTACTACAGTATGCTTTGATATATGATAATATGTCATAGTAGATCATAATATCAGTCAGGCTGGCTCCTAATTCCAGGCTCACAGGAGGCCGAAAGTTGAGAGTTCGCAGGCTTCTACTGCCAAACAAACATACATTCTTAAAACCCCAGACCCCGAAATCAGGAAACTCTGAACCCTAAACCTGCGAAAGTCTTAAGCAAGCCCCCCAGAAACTTCGAACCTCCAAAGAGGGCCACTCAAGAACTAGTATCATGCAGAGGCTGCTCGCCTAGCTGAAGAGGCAGTGGTGCACCCAGCACTGTCAGGCTTTCTTGGGACTTGTTTAGTTCAGGGTGAAAAGGATCATACATTTAGAATAGGGTTTTGGGGTATGTTATACTATAATTATACGAAGAAAGCCCCAAAATAGCATTGGTAATGCATAAGGCCCCTATATTAGGTTTTGGGCTTAGCCCCTAAGGGAATGGAGCAGAGACCAGCGAAATTTTCTTTCAACAACGGCCTACAACGTAGAGATCTGGATGTTTGTTTAGTAACAGCATCTCCTGTATAGTCCCCATGTAGAGTGTGCCAGAAGCTGCCCCAAAACCCTATTCAAACTCCAACTGTTAAGGCGCCTACATTCAGGTTTTGGGTTTTGGAAACAACAGAATGAAGCTTCCGATTCATGCTCGCTGCAGGACCCAGTAAACCTCTCTGATGCTGCGAACCCCGACCTACTGTCTACTAGATATTCCCGACAACCCGAACCAACTATTTCCGCGGAAAAAGAGCTGAAAGAAGACTAAGAATCTCCTTTCTCAGCTCGATAGTTCGAAGCTCCAACATTACGGGCCGCTTAATATGAGGGCTTTAAGGGTTAGCACAGGGTTCGGGGTATATTTTACGGAAAATATGATAAGGAAACTTAAGGCATAATATTGGTAATTATTGAGAATTCTGCGAATTCTGTATCGGTCACTTGCAGGGCCCGAGCTGCAGGCCCGAACGACACTCCAAAGCTTGAACGGTTTGGGGGGTTCGTACGGATTGAGGCATGAAGAAGCCATCCTCTTCACATATAACCCTGCAGCCCTGCCCGAAACCTTAAACCCCGGAATCATGGCGCCTCAACTGCTTGAAACGAAAAGCCCAAAACCCTGGAACCCGAAAGCCCTGAACCCAGAACCCCAAACGCAAAATCCTAACCCGCCCCCACCCCCGCTAAATACTTAATCCCCGAAGCTCTAACACCCCTAAACCCTTCAAATCCTAAAGCCCTAAACCCCAGACCCGCAAAAGCACCAAACCACCTAAAGCCCCCTGAACCCAGGTTTGGCCCGTAAAGGGATGGTTCGAGTACACCGGGATGGGTGCTGGACTCAGCTTGGCTTTGAGTTCCCCGGAGAGCCCAAGCCCAAATCTCAATCCTTGGCTTTGGGTTTTCGGGTTTTGCGTATTTGGGCTTTAGTTTTTTGGTGGAAGGCTTCGGGGTTTTACGATTTTAAGGGTCTAGGGTTTAGGGCCCTTCGGGGTTCCAGGGGAGCCCCAAAGGTAGGCCAAAGGTGGTCTTGTCAAGCCTGGGTCTGAAAGTGTTGGGGTTCAGTTGGAGGTTCATGGTTAGTTATAAGTAGGGTTATAAGTAGGATATGTACAGTTATAGCCATGTTAAGGGACTTATAGCCCCACTTATAACTACCCAGGAACCTCCAAGTAGAGAACCCAGAAGCTCTCAAACACGGAATCGTGCCGAGCGGGAGGGTTCCGTTTTGATTCAAAAGGGCACGATGCGTGTCCCCCGGGAAATGCGGTGAAACCTTAAACCCTTAAACCTCGACATCGCAGGCAGCCTTAGCTAACGGACACATAAATTCCCCCACATCTCAAACCCGAAGGATGAACTCGCCGAAGGCTCTGAACCCCAAGTTCTCTTACATGATACTGTATTATATAGATATTCTGTGTTTTTGTATTATATTTTGTATTATAGTAATTCTAAAGCCAACAAACCCCCAGCCCCACGTCTCGCAGCATGCTTGGCTTTCAGGACGCGACTGCGTTCAAGTGAATGTGAAGTTCTTCCCCAATCCGGGGCAGGAGCCTTTGCCAACTGCAGAGGTGCAGGCTTTGGGGTGTCAGTGTTTGGAAAGCAGGGAGCTGTCACTCGAAGGTCAAAAGAGATACGGGGCATGGAAAGCCAAATCCCCATAACGGTAGCTGCGGATTCCAAGCTTCCCTTCGTCTGAACCCTAAGATGTGCTTTGCAAGGCCTGACATACACACCGGCATAGCGCACAACTACGGAACCTTAAACCGCAGCCCTTGTAAAACCACCCATGAAACTTCAAGCAGCAGCACCCCTGGTCACAACGCAATGGACATGAAACCTGAGAGGGGTATCCAGCACTTAAAGGTCAACCCGGGCGAAGCTGTGGTTCAGGCCACTCGTAGCGCTTGGCCTTTCACAACGATACAAACAAACTGGCATTGTTGCCGTGTCTCTTGGTAGTTCGACTTGAGTCTTTCCCTGCCACCCTTAACGTCTTAGAGTTATGAGACATGAAGCTGCACGGTGCTTTGGGGCTTGAGCTAGAATCAGAAGTCCCAGACGGACCTGGGGCAGAGTGAAATCCACTCAGGTTCGATGCATATCGTCACTTCCGGCAGTATGGGCGAAACCAGCCGGGTGCCCAAGATTTGGAGCGATGGGTTTAATAGAGGGGCCGTAGTAATATTTAGAATAGGCTCCGATTATACTATATTTATAATACACAACCCCCCAAAATAGTATAGGATTTTATTTGGGGCCTTTTTTAGGGTGGGGATGCAAGTGCTATTTAAAAACCCTAAGCCTTAAGGGCTTCGATGCACAAGGTTTTGGATGACCTAAGGGGTGTAGGATTACGAGGTTCAGGGCTGCAGAGCTCAGTGAGACCTTTGAAGAAGTCGTAGAAGCTGTTTCCATGCTTCTTCAGAGGCTTTGAGCCCAGGAACATGGCACTGTCGTTTCGATGTCGCTTGCTTTTAATCTGTACGTTCTTCAACCTGGACATCCCGCTCTTAAAAACCCGTAAGACTAAACTAAACCCTAAACCCCGAGGCCTTGAACGCCAAAAATCCCTTAAACCCTAAACCTTGAGCTGATCAGCTCCGCTTCTGCCAAGGAGTCTCTTGGAGCGCCTTCATGAGATGCAGGCCGAGGCCCGCCATACAGGTTCACGCAAACAAAAAGGCAATGCCCTCACAAGACAGTTGTACAAGACTTTCAGACGGGGTGTGTAGTGCTCTAGGGTCTTCCTGGTTTCAGGGATAGAGTTTCCGGGTTGAATTACACGCAACGGTGTCGTTTTTGTACTACGCGCCAAAGCACTGTAGAGGTTCAAGGCTCAACGAGCAGTCTGATTTCTGAGACGCCCAAGCCCTAAGAACCGACCTAAGCCGTAGTCGACTCCAGGCTCCATAGCACCTGCACTTACGGTTGATGATATAAATCCTGCACTACCTTAATGACCCTAAACTATGGGAATTATGGTATAGTCCTTATTATGGGTAATGCAGTATTTAAATCATCAACCGTATCCCGTCGTCCCTGCAAGCCGGCACAGGAGGCTCCGGGCAGAGGTTACCCCCCCAAAAAACAAAACAACCTAACCGGTGTAGGCACCCCTTGCGGTCTACTACAGGCCCGAAAAGTGAGGAAAGGAGTCCTGCATAAGGTTCGCCTAACATTAAGAAGGCCTTCCTTAGAAAAATCTTTAAGGAGTCCTCTACCACCCGTTCAAAAAACCCCTAAAGTCAAGAGACCTCCGTACCGAGACCTCCGTGCGCAGATTGACAGCTGCATCCGGATGTACATGGGCCCGGAGGAGTTCGCCAGGATGGAGGCGAGGGGCAAGATATGGTTGATGGACAAAATCCTGCATGACCCCTAATAAGGAATATACCATAATTCCCATAGTTTAGGGTCCTCATAGTTTAGGGTCCTTAGGGTCATGCAGGATTTTGTCCATCAGCCGTATGAGTTTTTGCTATCAGGGCTGGCTTATACGATATATTGGGCTTCAGAAACCTTCTCAACCAGTTCTTGTGTTTTCGATTGGCGTGTGCATATCCCAGGTTTGCAAGTGCTCGTGAACTTTAAATTCTGCCCTGATCCTGACCTGAGGTGTTCATACATGCGTCGATGTTCGCAACACTGCACTTTGTTGTGCCTCTTGTCGGCGTCTCGATTCTGTCTGTAATGTCACTGACCTTCGTATTTCTAAATCTCCATGACAGCCGGCCCTAAGACTTCTGTGGTCACAATCCCCCAACCTAAGGCACACACCCGTAAAACACACATTCGCCAGCTGCAGACTCACATTAACAGTGACATATGACCAGTATCATTCCTTTGGCTTCCTGAATATAATTATTTTATAGTAAGCATTGTATACCCCGAACCAGGCCCGTCAAGCAGCTGCCGCTGCTGCGGAGACCGCAGCGGCGGATGCAGCAAGGGAGCAACGCGAGGCCTTGCTCAAAAGATTCGATTCCCGGAAATCCTACACCCAAGGGGTTTAGGCTTTTGCGCGGATTGGGGTGTCGGGCTAGGAGTCGAGGGGTTAAGAAGTTTGGGTTTCGAGCTGAGGGAGAGAACCTCTAAACCGTAAGTTCTTAATCCCCAAACTCCTAAACCCTTAGCCTTAAGCATCAACCCACCCGATTCCCCGGAGCCAGAAATCACAAGAGTCCTTAAGACGCTAAGGGTCAGTAATCGGTAGGCAGGTTTCGACAAGGGGAGCTACGCGATTGCCAAAACGGGTACTACAAGATTTCTATAAGGGATGTCACCTAAACTTCCTTTTAAAGGTGTCTTGTACGGTTACCCGAAGAGATGCTTAATCTGCCCAGGCCCGTATCTCAGAGTCACCAAAATCCAGGTGCCCAACAACCGAACAGCAGACTCTACAGTCAAAACTCTGCTGCGCAGGGGTCCTGAACCCTAAACCCCAACACCCTAAAACTTACAGCCCCCGTGCAGGCCGCCGATATGACGCGGGCCGACGACGAGTCGCGAAGTGTCGAAGATGCAGCCCGCAGCCCTGGAAAGGCTAACACGGATGAGGGTTTAAGGTTTAGAGTTTAGGGTTTAAGGTTTAGGGTTTCGAGGTGTCTGAGAAGCAGCAGAGATGGTGACCCTACGCCTCGCTGCGCTGCGGCACGCGGCAGGCAGCAGTTTGGAGTCAGAAAGCTGTTGAGAACAGGACAACAGAAGGTTTCTGACTTAACTAAGCGACGAACGAACGAACTACCCCTCATGGACTATCCCACGAACTCACTCACTCACTAGTTCAACCCGAAACCAACCAAACCAGCTAACAAACCATCTAACTGACTAACTGACGCACTGACTGAGCCGTATCCCCACTGAAGCGCGGTAGAGGGAGATGACTTCATGCTTAAAGGCAAGCCCAAGGACCAACAACCTCGCCCGAGACACGCAAAAATCAGTTGGATTGCTATCTTTATCTGAGCATCTTGGCTCCCATGCTTTGTGCGGGAAGACTGTCATGCCCAGGTGCGTTCAGAGGAGGCGCGTACGGGAGGGTGATCTTTGCAGGAGTCGCCCTACACTGTTCCGATGCTCTTTACAAAAGACGTGATCGGCTTTGATCCAGAGAGGGAAAGGATGGGCGGATGAACGGATAGATGGATGGATGGGTAAACGGATAAATGATTAGACGGATTGGATAAATCGATGGATGAATACATGGATAAATCGATGGGTAAACGGATGGTGGATGGACAAACGGATGGATGGATAGATGGACTGATCGATGGATAGATTCCGCAGATCAAGGTATGTGAGAGAGAGGGAGGGAGGAAGGGAGGGAAAGGTGGGTGTATATGCACACACATACAGAGCTTCTGGTTTAGAGTGCCGGCTGCGGATGGCCTAACGAAGCACTTCGGACCTAGTCCACGCATCGTTCAGCCAAGCACGGTGCTGCAGCACTCAAAAACTGTATATCAAACGAACCCTGCAAAACGAAACCTGTTTCTGGATCACAGCCATACTGTGGAGCAGACTGAGATCCATGTAGTATACAAGTAGCAACGAACAAGAATTACTCGCGAAATTTGTTCATGGTCGAAACAATGATCACCATATCCATAAACATATTGGTAGCTATCTGCATAGTATCCGTCGGAGACAGAATAGTAAGGGTCGTTATTGTTCCATAACCCTAACCTCCTCTGAACTCAAAGCAGCCTTTTCTAAAAGCAAACTTAGAAAAACTAAGACCATCCTAGTCGATAGCAATAGGAACTAAAAGCATGCAAATACTCTCTTGAACTAGTTAGTTGACGAACTCTTGACATGCTTCATGAACTAAGTAGTAACTAGACACATATCCCTAACCCATAAGCCTTAAAAACCTTGAACCCAAAGTCTTAAATTAAACACCCCAAACCCGAAAACCCTAAACCCAAAGCCACTCTTCAGACTCCGAACCACTTGCCTCGCCTGGATTGTCCGAGTGTGAGCGCCGAAACCCAAAGCCCCGACAGGAGGCTCGCGAGGCAGCTGCTGAGGCTGAGCGCCAGCGCCTGGCCGAGGAGGCGGCGCGGAGAGAAGAGGCGCCCGCTTTGCTCAGGGGATATTTATAAGAAATTAGGGGTACCTTAGGGTTCCTTTAAAGGGATCCTTCAAGGGTTCCTATAAGGGATCTATAGGGTTTAGGGTTTTGGGAGTTTCCGAAAATTGGGGTACCTTATCTTGGGGTCCTTATAAGAAGGATCCTACTATTTAGGATACTATATTAGGGTCCCCTATTTCCGGAAACTCCCATTTATAGTGAAGCCCAGAAAGTTGGAACATGGATTTAGGATGACTAATGCTGGGATCCCCTATACTTTACCTGAATGGTATGAGGACAATTATGTTCCAACTTTCTGGCTTCTACTGTAGGGTTTGGGAGTTTTAGGGTTCAAGATAGGGGCATGATTATAGTGCCTGTGTGATAGTGTTTCGGGTTTATGGTGTTTTGGAAAGGGTCTGGGGTTTTTTAACGGTTACTATAAGGGTTTTGGGTTTCGTATAGGGTCCTTAATAGTCGTCGCTACAAAACTAGTTCTTTTAGGGTTCAGAAATGGCTTAGTGTTTTGTGAAAGGGTTCTATGAGGGTTTCTCTCAGGGTTTGGGGTTTCCTTAGATTGGCTCTATCAGCGTTCCTTGAAAAAGTCTTACAAGCGTTTGAAGTTTAGGGTTCTACGATAGGGGTCGAAAGAATTACCGATACAACTTCTGTGGGTCCTTTCATAATGATTAAGGCCCTTATATGAGGGGTTAGAGGGGTTGAGGGTCTAGGGTTTAGGGCTTTTTGGGTTTGGGGCTTATAGAGCTCCCGGTTTGCTCCATAGCTCGTGTTTTGAGCTATGTAATGTGGCGAAGATCCGGAGATCCGCGCTGACCTTAGTTGAAGTTAGCATAGTGGGGATCTATGGAAGTTTCTTTTAAAGGTTTAGGGTTGAAGGTTTAAGATACCATAATAGGGATCTATAGTAAATACTAGGGGGTTCTTATTCTGGCAACATAAATTGAATTCTCTAACAAAAACCCAGTCCTGCGAAGGAGGAGAGCATCAGCAAAGTCAACGAGGCCGCTTCCGAAACACGAAGTTCCAAATCAAGGGTTAAGGTTTGTTTCGCACGGACATCTTGGGCTGGTTATGCCAGACCGAAGCTGAGTGCTCGGAACGGGGCTTCGTGCATGCATGCCAACGTTGTGTTAGCGACGAATGAATAGTACTTGAAGTCTCAAAACTAAGCGAACCTCATTCACACACACTCTCACTATGGTCACAAGGACCTTCTGGCCAAGCTCCTGTCGTTTGCCTCTCTCGGGGATTGGCGTTCGGGGCTTGGTTTTCCACGCTTAGGGCCTGGGGCCGTGGAGCACGCAGAACCCCCAAAGTTTCAGCTGTCTGGGATAATCTGTCATCACGCCGTACAATTATCTCCTGAGATCGTGTTGAGGATCTCGGCGTACATCAAAAGACTTGTATAAACCAAAGAGATAACATGCATTCCCGTATTTTAAAAAGCCTCTTAACAAGAAGCCGCCGGTAACTCCACTGAACATCCCAAGCCCAGCATTCCAAGCCCTAACAGCCTTGTTCCAAAAGTGCGCAGCCCTAGATGATCCCATCACGACCCGAACCTCTGAAACCTCACTATGATTTCAATCTTCAGACTAACCTAAACCCTCAAAAAACCCAAACCCCAAGTCCTTAAAACCCCAAGGCCCGAAACCTTAAACCCACAAATCCTAAAGCCCTAAAGCCACTCTAACCCCGCCCCCCCTCCCTAGCGGTAAAACCCTAAAGCCCAAATCCTAAGCTCCTAAAACGTTAAATCCCCAAATCCTAAAGCCCTAAAACCCTAAAGACTCTAATCCCGCTCCCTATAGGTTTGCTTCAGGCCTTGGCGAACTTCGAGGCAGCTGCTGAGGAGGCGGCCATGGCGGAGGTGCCTCCGCGAGCTTTTGTTGGTGGTTTGGGGCTTTAGGGTTTTCCTGGACCCTGAAGAAACTACCTTTTTAATGGTTCCTTATTATGATTTCCTTATATTCAGGGCTTCAGGGCAAAGGGAAATTAGAGTTTAGGGTTCAGGGAAAAAGGGGGTTTTGGCTGAAAGATTAAGAGACCTACAAGGGCTCTATAAGTGTTTTACTGGGGTCTTCGAGTTTAGGATTTGTGAGTTATCTGCCCTGCCCTGCCCTGCCTGACGTTATTCTTGATGGGCTTGACCCTGCAATCTGGCTGCTAGCTCCAGATTCGGGCAGATGGGACCTCTGCGCAGAAGAGACGCCGTGCTCAGGGTGGCTCTAACTTGATTTCTTTGAGTTTGAGGTTCTATGAGGGCTGTTTTGGGATTCTGAGGGTTTAAGAGGTGACGGTTTGTCACGTTACAAGGCCCGTGTGGCTTAAGCCTTTCGGCTCGGCCAACATGCGGCTTTGGCTTTTTATGTTAGGCTCGGGATTGGTCAGGCTTTGGCTTACAGGAAAGCTGACAATGGCTTCGGTGGAGTGCGGAGGTGAACACGGACTTTTGCAAGGACGCTCTTCACTGTAAAGCGCGTGAAGGCGCTAAAATTTCCGCGCAAACACGTTTCTCCACAGATCTTACTCGGGTACCTCATCGCAGCGCATCCCTCGAATGCTGAGCACTGAAATCTAAACCCACTCTAAAACAATTCCTCAAAGCATTTTCCGTGTAGCTATAGGCATGAACCGCGCATGCGTATTTCCCTTGTAGGTGCCCCCAGTGCGCTCGGAAGAAGCAACGCCAAGCTCTGCTCGTATTGCGACCGTAACCAGCCTAGGGTTCCCCACTTGGAGGTTCCCAGAGAGCCCAATACCCCTTATTTAAGGAATATAGCCTAGATCATAATATGAAGCCCTATATAATTTAAGGCGTATTCCTTAATTAAGGGGTATTGGGCTCTCTGGGTTCATGGGCAATTATAACAGAACAGGGGTAAAAAGTAGGGTAACTATACTTATAACCCATATTGGGGGACTTACAGCCCCACTTTTAACTACCCATGAACCTCCAAGTACTGGTGCTTAAGCGAGAGGGAAGGAGGGAATATAGGGACTACTATGACTCTCAGGGACTCGACAGGAACTACTAACGCGATCCCCTCTCCCACTCCCCGTTAATCAGTGCAGAACCCTACACCTAGGTTCAGAAGGTTAGCACGGAGCGTGTGATCGAAAACGTTGGCTTCTGGAGTATGACTATATAGGGACTATACAGGGAATTTATTACTGATCACTCGCCCTGAATCCAACAGCCTCCAGAGCAAGACCCCCAAACTTTTCGATGTGTCAGAGACGAGGTAGCAGAGCAAGAGGCAACATCGTCAGCGACGGGCGAGGCACGGCTTTTGGGTTGTTTAGGGTTTAGGTTGCCGAGGCAAGCAATTTGTGCCGGACTGATGAAGCCACACCTAATCTATGAGGCTCTGAGGGCGTTTTTAATCTGTTCTTTTTTTGTGTCGAAGCAAGCCCCCTTCTTTCAAGGGGTTCAATGTTAAGATCCTTTGTCAGGAGGCGAGTCTATTCGTCAGGGGTCTCTTTCAAGGGTCTCGAGGGATCTTCTGTAAGACAGTCTGCGGGTTGTCGGTTCTCTGCCTCCAAACTTGCAGTCGCCGTCTTCGTCGTCGGCAGCCAGGTTCCTCCAGCTTCAAATGCTGAACCTACTCAGCAGGCGCCGACAGCAGAAGCCTCCGCCGATCAGGAGATCTGGAAGGGAGTGCGATACGGTTTGATAGGTTCTTTACAGGGTTGCTTTTTGGGTATTATGGCAAGTCTAAATATTTTGCAGGGGTGTTGTCAGCGTTTGGAGTTTGGGCTTACATGTTAGGTCAAAACCCACAAGCTTGCAGAATCGTTCGGTTCAGAAGCGCGTCGGGTTTTGTGAGGAACACCTGAGTTCAAGGCTTGCTGTACCTACCAAAGTCCCCTAAGCCCTAAGCAAGCAGGAGGTTGGAGACCAGCCGGCGGCGTCCGCAGCAGCGACTTCTGCAGCAAAGGCTGGGGCCTTTGATTTTCCAGGGTTTCGGAAATATGATTTTCGGCTTTAGGGTGTGTTGCAAGAAATTGCAAAGGCCCGGTCAGCGCCCAAAAGCTAGCTAAAGGACCGATGGGCACAAAACCAGGGAGAACAAGGATTAAGTTCTCATATCAGTACTGTAGACACTTGCAGCTGCCGTGGTGTTCAGAGTGGTGACGGCCGCGAGAACAAACATGGCCCAGTGAATATTCAAATCCGTCAGCTGCTGCCCCTCTATGTAATCAACGTGACTGGCCAGTCATTCCACGCATCAAAAGAGCTGCGTTGTTGCCGTCGACCACACGCACTTTTGCTGGTTGGCTTGCGGAGGGACAGCCAAACAAGAAGCTGAGATACATCTGCTAAGTATAGTGAAAGAACCTTCAGGGTTGCCATGGCAAAATCAGATAAGCTCATTATGAAGCTATGCCGCGCATGCACACACCAGGGGCACTCACTGCCTGCTTTCGCAGACGGCACCGCATTCCCACTGAAGCTCGCATCCAAGCCACGCCAGCGAGCAAACCATAATACACCAAAAAGTAGAGCACTAGCTTTCCTTGCCAAACACTTCGCAGAGCAACTCATTGCTGTTTCTGCTGCTGTTGCTGCCGTTGCTATGTGGCCGTTTGCGTTGTGAGCCGTGATGCCGTCCAGGTTCCTCGCACCTCCAATGCCGAACCTGTCGAGGGGTTGGCGGCGGAAACGACAGCCGATCAGGACGCTTGAAAGGGAGAGTTGGTCTGCCTAGTTGAAGTTTTCAGTATCTTTCACCATCGATCCTCAAGCCGAGTCAACCAAGCCCTACACTTCGGTATAAAAGTAGACTCCACCAAAAAAGGTCCCTAAATCAATGAGTGTTGAGGGCTTCAACTTCGAGGTTCACGGGGAGTTAAACGCAGGGGGAGCTATGCTTATAACCCATATTAGGGCACTTAAAAGCCCATGTATAACTATCCATGAACCTCCAAGTAAGCCCTAAACCCCAAACTCTATAGAACCCTTAAACGAACCCTTAAAGCAATCCTTATAACTATCCATGAACCAAAGCTCCCCGGCGCGAGGCGGCCTCGGCGCCTGAAACCGCCCTGCAGCTTCCGAAGGAGGGCGGAGAAGAGGGAGGCGAGGGGTCCCGGGGATTCCGAAAATTGGGGGTAGCTTAGGGTTCCCTTTTAGGGTTGCTATAAGGGTTCCTTTAAAGGGCTCATAAGGGTTACAGTACCTTACTTTGGTATCCTTTTTTGAGGTCCTACTGTCCGGAAACCCCTGGGCTAGGGGATTCAAGGTTTCTCTGAGGGTTTCGCGTTTTGGGGTTTAGGGTTGAGGGCTCAGGGTTCCTTTGAAGGGGCCCCTTTGATACTTGGGGTTCCATTGAGGGGTTGAGGCGAGGGGCAGGGAATGAAGGTTCCTTTGAGAGGGAGGCTTCTGGAAGGGATTAGGGCCATTAGGGAGTTAGGATGTCTTTCGCAGGGAGGGTGATTTTGGTCCTTGAGGTGTTGAGCTTTAGCGTTCCGGGTTGAAGGTCTGGGGCTAGGGGCTTACGGTGTGCTGCGAATTCCTTTCACATGCGCTGCTCCGGTCAGGCCCGATCCGGGACATGCTCCCAGAGGCCAGGCAAGAAGGGGCACGGGCCAGGGATTCAAAAAGTCTGAAAAATTCTATGCTGTTGATTCCTTACTTGAAGTTATGCAAGAATAGCAACACAAGCCTACCCGAATTGTTAATGCTTGTCACCTTGAAGTACCTGCATTTAGTATTTTTGTAATTTTGATTAGCCTTGTATGATCTTATATGTTGATCTTGAAGTTCCCTTAGACCCACCTTAGAGTCCCCTTACATAGAAACCTTTACAGTTCCCTGCGCGAAACCTCGCAGTAGTAGGGTCGCTGGTTGCTTAAACCCCGAAGGCCCAAGACTTAACGGAGCCGCCAGAAACTAAACCCTAAACCCCTAAACCCTAAACCCAGAGCCCTTAGTCTTGAGAAGGTGAAGTAGTAATATGGGCTACAAGTTATAGGTGTAGTTACCAGGCTTATAACCCTGCTTCTAACTGCCCATGAACCTCCTTTCAATCTGAAGCCCTTCCTCATCCTGCCTCAAATCTTGCTCAGAACCCCAAACGCCAGAACCCCAAAGCCCAAAATCAAGAAAAGATAAGCCCAGAAACCCAGGCGGGGGGGGGCAAAAAGAAACATAAATTCCTGAACCTCCAGTTCACAGGGGTTCCCCGGTTGAGGTGCCCCGAAAACAGGAGCCGCCCTATCGCGAGCCCGGGGAGGCACGGGACTAGATTAAGGTTTAGAGTTCTGTAAGGAACTCATAAGGGTTCAATTCTGGAATGGTTTTAGGGTCTCGAAGATCAGGGTTTGAATGCTTTTGAGTTTAACGGTTTCGGGCAGAGGGTTACTATGTGGTCGCCATTCGGACTTTGTTTCGGAGCTTCGGGGCTACCTAAACCCTAAACCCCAACTATACGTTCACTCAGCAGACTCCGAACCACATGCCTCGCCGGGATTGTCCGAGAGCCGACACCCCAACTATATTCATACGATCTCCCGGCAAGCTTGGGAAGTCGTGCAGGGTTTCGGGGCCCAGATCCTGAGCCCGTAACCCCAAAACTGTTCAGGTTTGGTGACCAATGCTCCCTACAACTCTTAAACTTTCAACCCCTAAATCATTGTCCGAGTGTGAGCGCCGAAACCCTTCTAACCCCCGACCCTACATCCTCGAAACCCTGAACCCCAAGCCCTCCACCTAAGCCGTGATCACACGCTTTACAGGCAACCAGAGCCCGAGACCTGCAAAGTGCCCTCTTGGCCCCGAAATATACAGCTCTGAAATGGTCCAAGTGCTAGTGGTATGTACTACCGTTCCCTGAGAATTCTAATTATAGAGTTTCAGTACGCTACATCTCCACATCCTATTTCCATTTCCATTACCCTAAACCCCAACGCACAAAACCGGAGCTTAGGATCCCTACACCGCAAACCCATTACAACGGGCCCTATATTCGGTTGAGGAAGCCGCGAAGCCGCAGCCGCCGAAGCTGGAGAAGTCGCCGAAGGCCCCTGCCTGCTGTTGGGTTCCTGTTTGGGTTTTCTCCGTTTCATGAGTGGTACTTGGAGGTTCATGGGTAATTTTACGTAGGGTTATAAGCAGCGTAACTATACTGATAACCCATATTACTACCCATGAACCTCCAAGCAGCGTTTCACACTACCCATGAACCTCCAAGCAGCGTTTCACACGGGTTTAAGGGTTTCTGGCCATGGAGCGGAGTTTAAGAAGTCGTTATCATAAACGGAATATGGCAATTAATGTACTTTCTTTTTGGCCAAGCGCAGTAACTTCCTAAACAAGATCCCAAGCACCGAAATATTTCTATTATCTCCACAACGCCCTGCACCTGAAGCTCGGCTGTGTTCAATGACTTTTCCGAGACGTCAAGCAGGAGGCTGGCAACCAGCAGGAAGAATCGGCAGCAGCCAACGCTCGGGCAAAGGCGAGGCACTGAAGCTTCGGTTGTGGTTGAAACCCAGAACTCGACTTGAGAATGTGCTGTTGTTACGACTTGCTTCATGAGACTGGGTCTGTTGCGGTGGACTTCCCGGTGCATTCGACCCGACCCGCTCACATCGTGGTCGCACATGAATACCGAATCGCCACATTGGGTATACGGAACAGGATAGTTCGGCTAACTGCATGGTTTCTTCATGTGTCAGGTCTGCAAGGGGCCCTGCACAACAGCCCCCTCACTGAATGGGTAATGAATTCGCATCGCTCGCAATCAGCCGCAAGGGCACTGACGGGCGCATACACGCGCGGTGGGTGGTCACGGGCTCCATAAGATTCCGCAGATTGCATGCCACATCAAGAAGTCAAGCACTAGTCACAGCTTTACTAGGGGAGTGGCATCTCACAGAACTGACAGTGTTGTGCATGCTCGTTTTTGTGTCAGAGCTGCCGGCCAGGTTCCTCGAGCCTCTAACGCTGAAGCTGCCGAGGGGGCGGCAGAAGCGACCGTCGGTCAGGAGATCTGCAAGGGAGGGCGGCAGGCTTTGGAGTTGAGGTGACAGTGTCGATAACGGGATATCTCAAACGGTGGGACGAAGGTAGATAGGATTATACAAGGGACTCTCGTTTCGGGAACACACCACCTAGCTTCATCCCACCCATTGGAGCCCTTTGTCGATATCATCGAACCGCAAGCCTCCGGGAAGCCTAAAGGTTACACCTACAATCTGCGGGCCACTGTATTCCCTTGATAAGTGTAGCATGATCTACCCGAAACAAGCTTCAAAAAGCAGTATTTGCTAAGGGCCCAATATTAAACCCTTCAACCCTTTAGAAACCATATTACACATATTACAAATATTATAGGCTAACTTTAGGGCCTAAACTATGTTGGAGAAGGAGTTTGGTAGTGCCAAATTGGAGTCAATCTCCGATGCTGATTGCCTGTTGGGAACATCTTCATGCCAAATATCTATTGCTATGAACATGATTATCGCCATTCAAACTGCATTGCCGTAGCAACTACCATTACGTTTAATGTACAGGTGTATTATAGTTACATTGTAGTTCTATTCTTGTTACTTTAAAGTCAGGCTGTAGTAGCGCTTGAATAATTACCCATATTCCCTGGCGTTCCCTTAAAATCTACTATAGTAGAGTGCAATATACCCCATAATCCAAGCCTTGTCTTATTGAGGCCCCTACATGACACATATTAGCCTCTCACCTCGATGCGCAGCCCTTCCTCCAAAAAAGCTTCTCACCTCCATACCCAGGAAAGCCAGTAAGCCTGAGCTCAGGAACAGTTCCAGATGGAGAGAGCTCCTTCATAAGATTTAGGGAACGGCAATGAGCATTTTTCTGAACTCTGCTTGTCTGAAGCTGGTCGAGTTCTTCCGGATAGTAGTAGGTTGTAATGTTTGGAATTTCTTCTTTTTGCCTGTGATCTTAAACAGCCATGTATCCATAAACATGTATGGGGACCCAAATTACAACCCAGTATACTTGGAGGTTTATGGGTACTTATAAGTGGGGTTAGAAGTCCCGTAATATGGGTTATAAGTATAGTTGCCCTACTTATAACGCTACTTATAACTACCCATGAACCTCCAAGTACCGGTTCATGAAGATGTACGGTTCAGGGCGAGGAAACGGCTGCGGACGAAGCGGCGCGGCCGACAGATGTCCCACCCACCCAGGCCGAACCCGTGTGATCGAAAGGGCAAAGAATGGACTTCCGAAGGCCACGGATATATATCAATAAGTGAATTATTGTTATTATCATTATTTTTATTAGTACTATTTACGCATTTGTATTCTTATAACACATTATATAATATCATAATATACTACATTTTTTACATTATATTATGCTTTCGGGCCTTGGGACCACGAAGACCGAAAGGGCAGGTCGACAGATAGCGAAAATCCATCTGGGAAACTTACGACTCTGAAGTATGTGCGGCAGAGAGATCCGGAAGTTGCAAGTTCACTACAGCAACAGTTTACAGGCAGCAGTTGAAGTGATCAGCGATATTATTGGCAAATTAAGGCACGATTACCTGGGTACTGAACACGAGGAGGAGTACGAGCGGTGGGCTCTGCGCAATAGCCAGGACTAAAGTGGTATACACGCCTTGGACTTTGTTTGTGAATGGCTTGCTTCCCTCAAAAACACAGCGTTGGCGATGCAAAATGTGATGGCGAACGGAGACACAGTGCTGCTCCCAATAGACAGAATCCTGCACGACGCGAAGTATCAGAAACCGCAAAACAGAATGGTGGGAGTTCTGGTAGAGTCCTTAACCCTTAAACCCTATACCCAGTGTTCCGGAGAATGCAGGATGTCCCTTGTCTACTCTATGGAAACAAACCAAGACCATGGCGCAAAGCCAGAGGGCAGACCCATAAAGGAACCCTTTATAAGGAACCCTTACAGTAGTCTTATAGCAGGGGGATCACCCCTATAGTACCCGTAAAGAGATCCCAGAAAAGACCCTTATAAAACCATAGAAAACTCTAATCAACCCCGTAGAGTACAGGCGCCATCAGCCGCACTGGCCGAGCCTCTGCAGCTGGCCTCCGGTGGCAGAGGGAATGAGGCAGAGGCCCCCGCTGGACTTTTGAGGGGCTCCGTATTATAATTATGGTATAATATACCCCGAAAGCCTGTTCTAATTATTAAGGCCTCTATATCACAGAGTCAGGAATTTAATCTAAGTTACCATGCTAGGGATCTATACTAAACAGTAGAGTTTTCCCTGTTATGGCAACTTGCAGCGGATTAAAGAGCCAGAAAGATAGGAGTTGTCTGCTTGTCCAACACAGGCTGCAGCCGAGCAAGACGTCGATCAGGCGCCGCCTCAGTCCCTGAGCCCAGAGGCGCGGCGCTGAAATGCACTCGATGGTTTAGCAGCCTACAGGGGTTTTGTAAGGGCCCTGTAGGGTTGATGGCATAAAGAGTTCAAGGGTGTTTCTGGAAATCAGTGTTCTTCAATTACGGCTCCATTTCAGGATCCTACTATGGGCCCTTCCTTTCTTAAACTTCTGGTATGAGAAGTTTACTGCGGCTTGAATGAGGAGACAGCAGGGAATGGCACGTGTTTGGCAGGTCAAAGTTATCGAATCGGCTTTGTTTTCAAACCCCTGCAGCACGACATATTGGAGATTCTACACCCTAAGCCGAATATCTACCAATATTATTCCTTAGTCTCCTTAATATTACTATGCTATATTATATTACACACCTCCAAAACCCTATAAAGCCTAGGTTCCTGAGTAGTGCCCTTTTGCCCTTTTTATTTTAGGGCCCCTTTATTAAAACCGAATAGTAGGAAAAAGGGTACCCTTATTATAAAGGGGCTACTCAGGAACCTAGAAGCTCACTCATAGAAGCGCGCACTGCAGAATGCGAAGGCCTCGACGGGCGAGGTGGCTCAGACGGGCGATCTGCAGCAGGCCCGTAGCAATCCGAAGCAACGTTGAGGTGCAGTAGGGTTTAGGGTTTATGGCAGTATTGGCTAAGGAGTTAAGCACTTTATGATCTTATTGGTATTCTGTTTCGGACAAAGATCTAATCGCGAGTCCGAAGCAGTTGTGCTTCCTGCGACGGCTTCAGCCCTTGAGTTTCTGCTGGTATTGGCATCCCAGCGTCTGCATGCAGCTGGCATGGCTGCGGAGCAATATATGATAAGATGATAGCAAAGAGAGTAGATGTAGAATAGTTCCCTGGGCCCAGTAACCTACTCTTCAGGGAGTTTGGATTCAGGGCCTTCTTTGCATCTCGGGCCTTGTCGCGTTGCTGCGAGGCGCCGGAAGCCGAGGCCGAGCAAGAGCCGGTGAATCTGAAGGAGCACCGACTTGTTAGCGGCTTTTTCGGGGGTCGGGGGCGGGGGGAGCTGTCTGTTGTTTGCCAAAACCATGGAAGAATCAACCGTAGAACTCTAAGCCCCAATGCCCGAAACCAGGCAATGCTAAGCCGTTAAACCCCCAGAACCCGAAACTCTGAAGCCCTCAGAGCCTGTTTTCATTGCAGGAGGCCATGGAGGCCATGCAGCAGCGCCCGCTACAGGACGGGGCCTGAGCTGAACTGGAATGCGTGGACCATCCTTCGAGATGTCATGGGCGGTTCCGAAAACTAGGGGTACTTTGTTTTCGGGTCCTTCAAATAAAGCTCCCACAAATTCAGGGTATTACCAGGTACTATTTCAGGGTTCCCTATTTTCGGAAACTCCCATGTGAGCTACAGTCAGCACTTGTAAAAATAGGAGGGATGATACATGATGGCCTGTGTCTTGGGGTCCTCTGAACCATGTCCTCGCAGCTCATGTTTGACTCAGGCGTGCCCCACCTTCCTGGCCCAGCCGAGTTGATCAATGTCTTGAATACAGTGTTGGCCTCCCCGAATAACTCCAGCAAGATGAGACCAATCTTGTATGGACTGACAACAGTCTCAAGTGTAATCCAAAACCAACAGCCGGCGTAAGAGGAATCGCGTGTTCCTCTCACTTTCGCCGCATGTGCATCAGCCAAAGTAAGAAGCCCAGAAACCGCAACAAGTCAACCCCATTCAAAGTTCGTTAAAACGCCATCTGCGAATATTTGCGTATCAGATCCCACCCTCAGGACGGAGCAGATCATTCCGCCAGGAACAGCAAAGAGCTTCATCAATACAGAAACGAGTTCCCCACGGAGTCTTTGCTACAATTGTGTTCTAGCCTACCGGATGACTAACCACTACCTGACGACTAAAATATAACATACCAGAAAACTGATAATTTGCAGACCCCAAATCTCGAAATCCGTGAACCCTAAGTAAACACTGCCAAAAATTGTCCGAGTCTGAGCGCCGAAACACTGCCAATAAAAGCTACAGCCGAAACGATGCAAACCTGATCCAAGAACTGAGCCCTAAACCATAAACACCTTGATCCATGCAGACGCAGCCTTCCCTCCATGATCTCCTGTCGCCTTCCGCGGTGGATCTTCCTCCGGGTTGGGAGGCTGGGTTCGCGGTTTAGGGTTTAGGATTTTCGCGGTCTGGTGTTTAGGCTTTGATTGAGGAGTTTAGGATCCAGGGTGAACGATCTTCGGTGCGGGGTTTGGTTCAGGGGGTTGGGGTTACGATTTAAGGGGTTTGGACTTTCGATTTAGTGGTTTGGGGTTTAGGATTTCGGATGTTTGGGGTACGGGGTTGAAGGCTTAGGGCTTTGGGAGTTTACGGGTTTGGGATTTTGGGTTTCGGTTTGGAGGTTCAGATTTAGGGTGCTTGTGCTAGGCTTCAGCATGTGGGGTTTAAGACTTCGGGTTTTCGGTCCGGGGAATACATTCTTGCGTTATCTAGCTAGGCTTGGAGGTTTCGAAGGAGGCTCTGGAAGCATCGTACCTGCAACGAGTTTCAGCAAATCGGCCGCTGCGCGTCTTCTGCGATCTTCTCAGTCAGCGTCAACTTGGAGTCGGCACTCAGCAAAGCGGCTAGACGGCTAGAGTTTGGAGAAGGTCGCGTCAGTCAGAATGGAGCCACTACGCTTCGAGGAAGGCGGCCTCAAGAGTCTTTTCAAGGCCTCCAACCGGAGCTGGAGGAGGGGTTGGGCTCTTCAAGTTCCCTTCGAAGGGGTCGTAGGTAACCAATACCTTGTCCCTGATGATTTTCTGAAAGCCCTGATAGCCCAAACGTCGAGGCCGTCTGGTCTGATGAGCACGAGTCGGGAGCCCGGTCAAGGCCACGGAAGGACAACCAGAAATCGAAGCCAGAAGCCCCAAGACACCTCAATTAAGTTATTTGCCTTACAGTATAGAGAGCCTTTGGGAAGCAATTCGTGCTGCGTCTGAGATCTTTGTAGCAAGGATCCTATAGTCTTTTGGGTGCTATAGGTACAGGGGTCCCTCCGCTTTCAGATCGAGATGAACACTAGAAGGGCTTATGGTTCAACTTGCATATAGGGTTGTGTAGGTCCTGGGTCTACAGATCTGTACCTTCAAGGTCATGTTGTCTTGAAGGCTTAAAGGTTTACAGGATCCGTGCAAGGATGTGTGTCGTAAGCAGCCTATGTGTTTGGTGTTGCCTTAATTTGGGGCCCGGATGTTGAGGCTTGAGGGTGTGTCCCCTTCCACCGAATACTTCTTGTAAGCATTGTTCCAGGTTTTGGTGAGGCTTCGTTTGCTTCGGGGTTTGGCTCACACGCTTGTCTTGAACCTGCATTTGTGCTTGTGCCAGGCCTGCCCGATTCCTCCATGGCAGTTTGAGTTACATGAGACTTCCTGGAAAAGGCGCCGGAGTTTTAGCAAACACTTCTTCGGTTGGAACAAGAAACTGATGATAAAAAGCTAGCTGCCTCTCGGCGCCTGTTTCAATAGAAGTCGTGGGGTCGCGTCGAATGGGGTACATCCCGCGAGCGGGCTCTCTTTTGCAGTGTTTGTTTTTGAGGCTTTCATTTGGCTTCTGCGTGAGTTCTCTTATAAAACCACCAGCCTAAGTCTTGTACCTATACCCTACAAGTCACGAGTCATGTCGACCGCCTCTGAAGCTACCTCCCCAAAAGTTCTGAAACATCTGAGGGCTCACTACTTCTGGCATGAGCCAACGGACACTGTACAGCAGCTCGGCAACGATTCAGAAGTGGATTCAAAGTCAGCTTCAAGGTTGACGTTTTAAGCCTCGAGGTTATTTAATGTACTGTGGATGTCAGAGTAATTCGAAATCGTGTGTCCTCATAGTGTCGATAATAAAAGTTAGGGCAACATGTACCCCAACATCTGGGAGTTTCCCAAAATTAGGGGTACCTTATTTTGGGGTCCTTGGAATAAGGATCCTACAATTTACGGTGCTATATAAGGGTCCTCTTTTTTCGGAAACTCCCATCTCTGTTTTCCAGTGAACCCCAGACAGTTGGAACCTGAACCCAAGAGAGCGCAGAGATTCTTTGTATTGCGGTTGCCAAGTTTTAAGGTTTAGGGTTTAGTGTTCCGCGTCGCGGCTGACAGGAGACTGAGTCCGTGTGAGAGAGAGAGAGAGAGAGAGAGAGAGAGGGATAGTGATTAGGGGTAAGTTTCTGGCTTCCAATCGAGTTGCAAGGTGCCGCGGCACTAGCAAGGAGCCTCTTCGTCTTTCTGCTGCAAAGCTTCCTTTTGGGGGTTTCCTGTGAGCATTCGTCACACATGGGACCTGAACAAGGATTAGAACATGATTGGGTCGTTAGATCTTGAGCCCCAAATTGGCTCTAAAGTCCTATCTCGCCAGCACGGACCTCTACACCCCGACCCCATGGCCATGCAACGCGGGATTCGCTTGTGAGGTTTCTGAAAAAGCCTCGGTGCCTAGGACATTTGGGGTTCAGAGCCGGGTCACAGAGCTCCAGCACAGACCCACTACGCTTGAGCTTCTCGCTGCGGTTCGTTGCTGTGGCTTAGAGGAAGCGCCTTTACCTGTGTACATTGCATAGATTTCAAGTATTCTGATGACGGTAAGGGTAGCTTTGCTTTCAAGCGAGTTCACTGCTTGATGCCTTTTCCGTGCCTTTTAGCTGGGCGGGCAGGTTGGGGGGAGTTGCACATGGGCGCAAGCTCTTCGGAGCCAGAGTGTCGGTGGCTCTTGGGGCTTCCCTATGAAGCCCAGCCTGCAGAGTTGACAACAAACCACAAATCAATGCTGAGCCTGAAGCAAACCCCAAGCTCCAAGACGCTGTCATAAGGTGGGATCCACCCGACATTCCATCGCCGGAGGTTCCGCACGAAGCTCTGGTTTTCGTAAGCACAAGGCTTAAAGGTGTTGGGGGATGGTGGCTACAGGCTTCGCCCATGCTCGCTTTTCCCTTCTGGTGATCCTCTAGCTGGCCCCCACCTTAAAGTCTTCAAGGTCACGAAAATGTGACCCCATGATTGCATAAACTGAAGCTCGATTCATACAAACCACGCTGATCCAGAAGCCTGAATATATTGACCTACGCCATAGCGACCCTATAGTATAATATGCCCCAAACCCCCTGTGTAGTTCTCAAGGCCCTTCTCTATTAAACTTGCTCCCATCCCTGGCGCAGGCGCCAACGCTGCCATACGACGAGTCCCAAATGACCGAGGTGCATGACACGCATGCAGCCCTGCACCAACTATTTGGGTTTTAGCACCCAAAACCCTAAAATCATCCTAAGCCCTGAACTCGCATCATGGCGACTGCCACTGCAGCGACTTCAAATCCAGTGTAAACCCGGCAAGACCAAGCCAAAGCATTCTTTGTGGCGCAGGAAAGCTCTGGGGAAGCGAATTCTTATCGGTGTAATGTCAGGGCCTGAATCATTGGGAAAGCAGTATGGTGCATCATACAGTATATTTGCAGACAGACTATACGAAATAATAAAAATACACAGAGAAAAGTTGTCTGACCTGTTTTGGCTCTTTTTGTAATAATGGTTCAGCTTCGTTCATGAACTTGAGTTAGTCGTATCTCTGGCCAGCGGCAGGCGCCGACTTACCACATCGTTCCCGAAGACCTCCAGAATGAGCCATCGGAGTGCCGCTGGGCCGAAGTGAGGTGAAGGTAAGGGTTTCGGGAGTAGAGTCCAGGCTTTTGAGGTTGGGTCTTCGGGTCTATAGGGTCTGGGGGCTGAGGGTACTAGGGTTACTAGGGTCTTGCAGGGAGTGGCGCTGTAAAAGCTCGAATCCGAAGACTCTTGTCCGTAGGAATGTAGTGTCAGGCATGCTATGTTAATAGCAACTTCGGTGAAAACAAATGCATGCAGTATGCAGTCGTGTTCACAATGACAGCACGCGTGGTCGTCTTCGTTGTCGTAAGGGTTCAACTTACAGCTATTACAACATGTTCGTCCTTAGATCCTGATACCCGAAGCCTCAGATGCCAAAGCCTCCCCCTTTTGGTACGCACCACATGTCCGGACGAGGTCTCTCCGCTTTCAAGGCTGCCACCTCGGTTCCGATCCTGCCAATGGTTTGGAGGTGTTGTCATGTAAGGGTCTCGGGTTCCGGCTTCACAATCCGGGGTGTCGGCGGAGGTTGAAGACACTTGGAATGCTTCGGTTTAAAGGCGCCCTGGCTGCTGCCCACGGAAGGGCTTAGCCGCGTCCCAAACAGAGAAGAAATCCTTATAGACTCTGAGACCTGAACCCCAGAACTGCCTTTGGCCTGCAAGGGAACAACGTTGCACCGTTCAATTTGTTGTTTAGCCCCCGGCCGGAGGAGCCAAATTTGTTGCATGCGCTTGCAGAACTCTTACGTCTTACGTATGTCGCATAATAACTGATGATAGCCATGATCACTGTGACGAAGATGTTGATGATCATATATGTGGCGATGATGCTTCCTTCATGGCATGCCTATGAGCCTCGACGTCTCAGAACTCAGCAGGTGCACTTTTCATCCAGGGGGCCTCTGGCATTGTTTCATCCATTTGGCCAATGTCCGACGTGTGAAACATAAGCTAAAACAGGCTAATATAAGGCCTTAATAATTAGAATAGGATTTGGGGGCCCATTATACTGTAGCTATAATAAGGAACCCCCAAAATAGTATTGGTAATTGCTTAGGCCCCTATAGTAAACAGCTCTGAACTCGTATAGTAGGATGGAAGGCAGAAGTTCCTAGGTGGGCCCCAGCGGAGCGGCAGAAGGGTTTCAAGGTGTAGATCATAACTGCAGATGCAACCTGCCATACACATACATAGACATCTACATATGCATAGGTATATCGTGTGTATGTGTATACACTATATATATATATAAGTACACAGTATATAGGTTCAAGGAGCATCTGCTTGCGGCTCTCAGGTCTTGACGGCGGCTGCAGCTGACTTGGAGTCGATGTCTGTGTGCCCGTGGCCGATTTCTTGAAACAGACTGCCACACCAAGCTTTAGGGCTTAGGGGGTTTAGGGTTTCGGGCTTTCAGGGTTTATGGGGGTTAGGGGCTTTAGGGTTTTAGGGTTTAGGGTTGGTTTCCGCCACTAAACCCACAACCCCCGAAGCCTATGAACCCTAAACCAGAAGCCGTGAAGCCGAAACCTGCCGCCAGCTTCAAGTCCAAATCTACAAGCCCATGTTTGGAGCTCTGTCCCTTGTTAGTTTGTCGCCATAATCTGCTTTGGCACCGAAAACGCAAATGACACATGATGTGCAAAACTTGCCCGGTTTCGTCAAGTTTCGTCTTCGTTCTTATTGAAGACCTGGGTCACATCTCGCCTCAGTCAGGATTTGGGAAACCACGGAACTCGGACCTAAATGCCCCAAAGGCCATGTTCCCATAGTCTTTACTAGGAGCCCGAGTTTAGTCTGGAGCTTGCTCAACGAATTTGGACTCACTTGGTTAGGAGTGCCTTACACTGATTTTGAAGCCGGCTTCACAAGCTGTAGTTGCAGAGCTAGCCACCTGCACGCCTTGGGTCTGGTCCAGGAGGGTTGAGGGTACGATGATCGTCGAAACTTTAGCATAGGATTCGCTGCAGGAAATCATGCTTCTACTCCCATCGGTCGGGGCATGTGTGTAACTAGTAGCAACCTTGATTCAAAGGTGGTTGCGCCGTCCGACACTCACAACCCCACGTTGACATGTACTCCAAGTACCCCGAAACCCCGACGGCCAGAATCCCAGACCCTGGACCCTAATTCATTAAGGAGGCAAAAAAACTAAACGAAAACTTCGAAACGGAGCTCAAAGCCGAGACCTGAAGCACAAGCACTCCGCAGAGCACCAAACTCAAGTGCATCCCAAAGCTGGAACCTCAGACCCTAATCGACCCAGATCACTACGCCCAGAGGATCCAGTACCCTAAACCCTAAAACCCTACACCGCCTTTTTTTCAATGCATATCACCCTGAAGTTGCAAAATGAACCTTGTTGCCATGCATGGATCTTTTCTGCAATCCAGAGACCTGCCAGGCAGGAGCCTTCCCAGCGGAGCCAAGGCGGGAGGGGAGAGGAGCTTGTGATCAACCCTGACATAAAGGCCTGAAAAATTTATGCAGGGCTCTACTCTAATATTATTATTCCAGTTATTACGGCCCCCCAGAAGAAACCAAGAAGCCTTAATTGCATCCTTGGAGGGTTTCGGGGCTGTTTTGGGTGGCCTTGCGCTCTGTGAAATGGCGCCTTGCTGACAGAACGATGATTTCGCAAACCTGGTAAGGTGCAGGTGTGAAATGAGTCGTACAGTACTGTAGTGATACCCAGTCCCCAAATAATCTTACGATAGCACGAAGAAAAAGCCTGTTCTGATTTTTCAGGACCCTATGTTCGAATCCCAAACTGAACCCTGAAATCCACCCATGACAGCAGTGTAGCGCTGTTGGCTGCGATGGTTCCAGTTCTACTTTGTGACTTCGCGGCTTAGGCATCCTAAACCCCCAACTTTACTAGAACGTAATGTAGCTTGAGATGACTCCACAAGAATGGGTGCATGCTGGAGAAGCCGACATGAGTATTCAATGTACCAGTCCAAAGATATACCGAGCCCCAACAGTGCTGCCCGAAGCATGTCAACCCAGGATCCAGAACCCTTTCAACCACCCAGAAGCACGGATTACTATAGGGGCCTTAATAGTTACCTATACTATTTTGGTGGTTCCTTATTTTAGTCACTTATAGTATAATGGGCCCCAAAACCCCTTCTAATTATTAAGGCCCCTATAGTATCCTCAACTTCCTCACGGCACGTTCTGCCAAGCTATGAGGCAGCCGGAAGCTCAGCAAGGGCAGCCGCCAGCTTAGCAAAGGAAGCCGGCAACAGCGCGAAGAGGACCGCGACACTTGAAACCAAAGATGCTGTTATGACGTTTGCTATAGAGAGACAGCGTGGAGTTCAGAGTCACTACGACCCTTCTTTCGGCATCGAAGATTCCACGGCTGGTGGTTCAGCGTCGAGGCAGAGGATTGCACCGGCAAAGGCGAGCTGAAGGCTTAGGTCCTGGGGTTCGGGTCAGGTGTAGAAGAGTAGTACAGGGGTCTGAGTAATTAGTAGTATCCCTCTTAAGGGTTCCCTACCATTCTTAACGCTTCCCTACCGCGATACCCTCATCTAACTTCTCAGGCTTCGAAATTACGTTCGGTAATTCCGCAAGAACTTCGAACGAATACCCCAAACATCGCTGCGAACTCTGGAATGAATCAAGGCAGCACAGGAGGGGACTCGCAGTGAGTTTCGAAGGCTGCTCGAAGACATTCGATGCATCATGTATAACAATCCCCTCGTAAGCGTTTGCCATGTGGCTGCGGCACTCAGACTACTCATTGAAGATGTCAAGTTTTACTGCAAATTAGCTGTTACAGGTCAGGTCTGGGCGCGGATAGCTACGTAGCAGCTCCCTTACAAGCCCCTTACAACCCCCCCTGATAGGGTCAAGTCGAACCTTTGCAAAACCTCACGCTAAAGCTCCACCTTCGTGAGGAGCCGCGACCACCGGCCCCGCTTCCAGCCGCACCTTCCGCGCCGCAGGCGTGGATGTGGAGCCATCTTCTGCTGAATGTGTGGAGTTTAGCCAGCGTCTCTGAGAAGGCTTTTCGAAGGATTGCAGTGGGGATCTTGCTTTTCTTTAGGCTTTTAAAGGGATTAAGGGGAAGCTTCGATCTGGCACCCAGTTCTAGACCCATGCAGAACTTGACTGATAGTCTCCGCCGTGCAACAAAAGCACTTGGAGGTTCATCAGTAGCCATAGTAGTGTTAAGGTAGGGTAAATATACATCAAAGAACCCATATTAGGGGACTTATAACCTTACGTCTGACTAACCATGAACCTTCAAGCAGAGCATTCAAACCAACTGTAGTTAGGGACTCAAGCAAGGCTGAGACATGGTTGATGGAACGGGCGGTGTTTGTCACAGCTATAGGTGTCCCAGGAAAGAATTAGGTTCGAGGCGCTCAATTGTGAAATTATGGGTTCATGGTCTTGTAGGGTTGCTTGATGTTAGCAGTGGTTTAGTAGGGTTTGTAGGTTTCCATCAGGCTTTTTCGATAGTAAAAGTGCTGGTGCCCGGAATCCTCAAACTCCAACATTCCAGCTCTTGTCACCATATACATATACGAAAACATCTATATGCTTACTTGTATAAGTTTTATATAGCCATGTGCGTATAATTGTATAAATATATAATTATATATATACACAAATATATAGATATCTTTACATACACATTATACATAGACACCTCGACGCAATGCACAGGTTCAGCTGAGACCAGGGAACCTCAGTGGCGACGTCTACGTGGCGGCTGGGGTCCCGGGGCTGCCGCGAGGATGATTGAAACCTCACGAAGCAAGGGGCCGAAAATTACGAATAGTAGCATTCTTTAGGGCTTCTTATTCTGATAGCTGATAGCTGGGGAATATCGGGGCCGGAAAAAATGAATACATGTATTCTTCCGTGTTCCTTCGTGTGTCCTGTTTTTGATTGTGCGGCAGGGGCCGGACTGACGCATCCTGGCATTCAGCAGGGCTTCCTATGATACCTGTGTGCTCTCATGCTTGATTCGCTTGTTCGAGTTGTGTTTTGTCAAATGTTATGGTTGTGTTTTGTCAAATGTTATGGATACACAGGTGAAGTAACTCTCCACTTTGTGCCGATAACTCAGTTGTCCAGTCCCCGGAATATTCCGCATCCACTATGTATGCTCAAGCGTTCTTCGGTTTTTCCTCTGTCAGGGACTTTCCGCTGGAACTTAGGGCCGAATGGTGTCCAGTCTGTCGCATCCGCACAGCACCGAGAGATGGAAAGTTAGTTTGATTGGCAGCAAACTATACATGTACATGTATGTAAGTGCTTCTGTATGAGCCATACGCATCAGAAAAGCTGTATATGCAGAGATCGGATCCCAGACTTCTCCCGAAGGCCTTTGCGCGGACACAAACGAGGCAGCCCGGTCCCGCAGCAGCGCAGCACCCAGTGCCGGTTCAAGATGCAGCACATCCAGGGACCATGCTTGGGAGAAAGCCAGAACCGGCACGGGAATCAAAAGCCCTGAGGCAAAACATGCCCCGTGGACCCACACCCTGAATCCGAAGTTCCCTGCGGGATTGAGGCGGCTTAGGGTTTGGGGCACACACAGCCTTTGCGCAGGGAACTGGGATGTCAGTAAAACTGTTTTCGAAGATAAGCCGAACGAAGTATCAACCGCAGACCCCCTAAACCCTAGGCCACCCTAAAGGGAAGCCTACATGTCGAAGCAAACTGCACCGAGGCTGCCATGGATCGGACAGGCCTGGCTTGGAGGGTTGAGGGCTTGGGTTAAAGGGTTTTTGTGATTTGGAGGGTTTGGGTTTACTTGGGTTTAGGACTCTTCGTCATACTAGCCGGCCTTCCCATACATACGGGGATCCGGTGACAGATCCGACTATACCTTGTGGTCAACAAGTCGCACGGGCTTCTAGGACACTTTCGCGCTCAGCTAGCCCTTTGCTTGCAGTGGCCGAGCGTTTCAATCACCTCGCATGCTGCTGCAAAGCCCCGTTGTGTACTTTCAAGCCTTGCTTTGTATCGGCGGCTGCCGCAGAGCGCGCAGAGGCCACACACTGTTGTGTCATAGGGTTTTACCTACTTGCAGGGGCTGGACGATGGCCTGCACTGAGGCATAACTGCACCTGGCAGCAGCCAGCATAGTAAGCATAGCTGTCAGGCCTAAACGATGGAATTCTAAACCCTAAACCCCTAAACGAAACCAGTGTGAGAGCGCAAACCCCTAAACCTGAGCCCTAAACCATAAACTTGGCTCAGGATCCCCCAAAACGTCGCCTGGAACGGCTGCCTTGACGGATGTTTGCATCTCTTAGCAATATTACGGTCTTATTGAAATACCTCCTCCATATACTATTAAGATGACTATTCTTATAGGATGATGCGTGTTGATTTTAACAGTGTTATGAGTCTCATTCGGTTTCTTAAGGCTACCTTGATGATTACAAGTCTTCTGGCTTTGGCTTGGTGACTTTTAGTGCTGCTGGCGGGCCGATGTTCATAGGGTTCAGCCAGTGCAATATGGGGGTTTCCGAAAATAGGGACCCTCATAAAGTACCCTAGATAGTAGGATCCTTGTTATAAGGACCCCAAAATAAGGGACCCCTAATTCTCGGAAACTCCCATATTGTTATTAGCAACATCTCTTTGCGACAATGAAGCTGAGAACAAAATACAAGCAGAAAGCAGAGTCAAGTCGCCCGTGTTCAGAACAACCCTAAACCCTAAAATGCCTGGAACCCTTCAAGTGATATTGGGGCCTGAATAACTACTAACGCTGTCTGCTTATCGTGCCTAGACAATGATACCAAAGTATACCCAGGAAGCCCGATTTTAATCACTAAGTCCTCTGTATTAAGTTTCTTATAGTAACCCTTATCGAGCCCCTGTAGGATCCCTTGAATTCTGAAGGCCCTGAGCAATCCCAAATCCGAGAGGTAAACCTCAGTTCTACATCCGTCCGGGGCTCGTTGACATGGCTGCTCTGAACAAGCCGGGGGCCCCACGCCAACAGCCCGGTTGAGCTCCTTCTTTGGGCGTTAGAATTTGGGAGTTTCCGAAAATTAGGGGTACCCTCTTTGGGGGTCCTTATAATAAGGATCCTACTAGTCAGGGTACTATATTAGGGTCCCTTATTTTCGGAAACTCCCATTTGTGTCTTAGGGTTTTGAGTTTTAGGGCTGCAGTAGGGTGTAGGTCTTGGGTTTTGTGGTTATAGGCAGTTTTGGAGTTTGGGGTCTACTACAGCAGCCTGGGCATCAGTGCATATGCACGCAGACACTCCTCGAAAGGGGTCTAGGTGGAATTCATTTTTGATGGGGCACACGGCAAATATGTTGCCCTTTACCATCTCCACAACAAGAGAGTGTGAAATACTGCCTCCCCCTCCAACGAACACCTAAGTGCTGCTTGATTTGCAATGGTTGTTGCTGGGATGTGTTAATCATATAGTTAACCGTGAGTGTTTGTGTGTACATGCATATTTTGTTGGCAGTGCTGCTGACTGTTGTGATGTTACTTGGAGGGTCGAGGGACTTAGTAAGTAGGTAATACCTACTTGGGTTGTGATACTGTTAACTCTACAAGACAACTACCAAACTAAGTCCCCGGACCCTCCCAGTAGCGTCGAGTCGAGGGTTCTTGGGCTGCTGAATCTCCACCTCAGTTTCCTCCTTCGGCTTAAGGGCCTGCGACTTTGTGCGGATCGTGGGGCTTTAGGGTCTTGGGTTTCGCAGCAGGCCAGTTGCACAAGGGTTTTGGGCTACTTGACGCCTGCGGCTTCCCGGCATGTTTGCTAAGGCTTGGATCGGGCTTTAGGGCTTCGGGGTTTAGGGTTTTGATTTTTGGTGGCCAAGGCTTGAGCAGCAGAAAATGGACCTCCGCTTCCGCCGGGAGACTTTGGCTGACCAGCGGCGTCAACGGCCGAGGGCTCGGTGCGAGTAAAATGCTTTCTTGCGCTTTCCAGATATTATCGCGGGGTTCAAAGTAAACAGTGGTGTTTACGGATGCTTGTAGTTGTGTTCTATCTTATGGGTAAGGTCTCTACCTGTGGTAATAGAAGTTTTTGTGTTTTTATGGTGGCTTTGGAGCAACTGTTGCCTGCTAGGGGTTCCGGCAAGACATGCTCTGATACTTGGCAGTCTGGCCCCATGTTCCACCTATTGTGCAATCTGCATTCTATTGTGCTTGCATTTGTATCCACAGACATGCACAGACATATTCAAAAACTTGTGTCACTGTATTTACACCTGCATAAACGAAATCTACGGCTCAAGGCGAAACCTCCCCACGACCTTGGCAAAGCATCCGCTAGAGAAGCAGCTCGCAGTCATGGCAGCCGTTTGCCCGATTTGCTTCGAAGACGATGGTCAGCCTGTTGTGTACGCCACCATGCACAACCACAGCTGGCAGAACCGACATTGCGATGCTCATGGCATTTGTTGGAAATGTTTGAACCGCTATGTGGAGATGCAGATTCTGGAGGAGGGCCGGTTCAACCTCAAGTGCCCCGGAATCGGTTGCAACTACCGCCTCCTCCCCCTCGATGTGGAGAGGGCCTTGGAGGCATCAGAGCCGGAACGGCAGCAGGTAGCGCTGGAGCGCTACGGCAGCATGCGCAGCGCGAGCCATGAAGAGAGGCTTCGGGAAGTCGCCCTTGGAACATCCGGGCCTTCCGAATGTTGGCTGCTCCAGGAGTGCCAGGCTTGTCCTCGCTGCCTTTCATTGGTTCGGCGGGAGACTGGCTGCCTTCACGTCTTCTGCCGCTGCGGTTGCGACTTCTGTGCCGGCTGCGGCAGTCCCGACGAATGCCTTTGTGCTGCGCTGGACAAGGACCGCGACGTCGTCTTCGCAGCATGGCTCCGGATTCGCCGGTTGCATGGCTGAGGGACATGCCCAGCTCCGACATGTCGGAGGAGCGGCTTCTGGGCACCTTGGGCTTCTTCCTGTGGATGGCTTACCTTCCCGTGGATCTACCCTGGACACGTGCGTTGGAAGAGCCGGAGCATTCCCTCCCGCCCCTCCGCTGGCGATACTACCACTCAAACTCGGACTTCTCGTGGTTTGTTATGACGGAGGAGGAGGCGTTCAACAGGGAGAGATTCCCCGAGGTCTTCCGCCAACCACTCAGCTCTTGGTGGAATGGGGTTGATGGCGACGAATCCGAGAACTGGTTCCAGCACTATCGGCGCGTACCTCGTCGGCCCTGGCGTCTCTTCGCCACTCAGCGCGGCTCTCGGCGACAGGACCGGCACCACTACACTCCTCTGCGCTGGAAAGACGTCAGGGCCTGGACCGGCGACGATGCAGCTGTGCCCCTTCGTCGCCGAAGGCAGCCGCGAGCTGTGGCGACCGCCGCGCGCTCCGCAGAACCCACAGCAGCAGCTGCCCGCAAGGTGCAGGAGCAGCGCAAGCGCCGGCAGCAAATGCGCAGCCGCTTCAGGGAAGAACTGGTGCAGTTGGAGTTTCGGTAGTAGTCGTCATCTTGGAGGCGAGCTTCCTTGGCTGCTGCAGATAAGAAATCAAGCCATCCTAGCAACGAGCGTTTAACATACTTCCCGAGCCGAAGCCCAAATCTTAGCATTTAGAGAGGATGTAGAGATCTGCGTGTCATCTTGGTAGCCAAAGAAGAAGCTCTTGCGTCTAACGGGTAGTTTCAGTCTGTTCCCGCATGTTTCCAGGCACCTTGTTCTAGATTGCCAGGTGCCGGTTTTTGTACAGTGTACAGATTTCCCATTCAAAGTCTGCTTGCAGCCCGAGACGTGTGAGCGATTCGAGTGTCATCATGCCGAAGAATCTTATGTGGCATTCTTTATACATGTACAGAGATTTGCCTCAGTCTTGTTTTGTCAATTGATTGGCATTGGGCATCCAAAAAAACCCGGGTTTTGCTCGGCTCAGTCCCTTGTCACTGGGTGCTTCGTAACTCTGGACAAGCGAACTGAATCAGGCAGTCGGGCCCTCCCGAGAGCTGTGTGTGCATGGGTTTGTCGATCAGGTTGCACCCAACACAGTGCAAGCTTTAGACTGCCTGTTCTCTGAGGCATCCAATACCATCACAGGTCGAGTACACTGACATGATGAATTCGCAAGTGCAAGGCGCGCTTCGCATCGACCGTCTTGTTTTTGCACAAAGAGGGGCTGGAGTTCGCGTATTTGTCGTTGGGGTTGCCAGCCTTTCGGCTGCCTAATATGGGGGCCTTATAATACTAGTAGTTACCTATACTGTTTCGGGGGGTCCTTATTATAGTTTTCGTACAATATACACCAAGACCCTATTGAAATTGTCAAGGTCCCTATATTACTCTGCTCGCACGCACCCCGCTTCGAATCCCAGTCAGAAGATGTCAACTTTGCTCGACCGAGGGATGTTGAGACTGCTGCTTTTCAGGAAGTCCCAAATCCGTTTTAGAGCCTCGCTGATAGGGCTTTGTCGTTAAGGGTTGGCAGACTTCCTGAGCTTCACAGACCCGAGGATTAAATTCCAACACTCTAGACGTGCATGACAGTCCGAATCCAAACGGACCCTCCAGGAAGGGCTTTCTAAACCATCAGCTGGACCGCTACAGGCAGGCCAATCGCCATACTCGGAGTAAGAGACACCACCCTAAACCCTAAACCCACCAGATTCCTAGAAACCTTGTCGCTTGCAGCGGACGTGGTCATGATCGGAGGCCTTGAAAAAGTGCCATCAGAGCAGGAAGTGGGAGTTTCCGAAAAATTAGGGGTACCTTATTTTGGGGTCCTTATAATAAGGATCCTAATATTTAGGGTACTATATTAGGATCCCCTATTCGGAAACTCCCAAGTAAGCACCGTTCTCCTAATGATCATCGCGGTCGTCCCATTCTGCGGCATGCGAGAAAAGGTAGCACTTCATACCGACACATTCGAACAGACGAAACCGAAAGGTAGAATGGCAAGATTGTTGACAATATCCGCCTGCCAATAATCAGACTGTATCTTGCAGCCAGAGGGTGTACAAATCGCGGCAGTCGTCGTCGAAGCCTCGGCGTCGTTGTCCTGCGTGTGCCTGCTCGTTGTCCTGCGTGCGCCTGCTAGTGAGTACTATCACCTGGCCAGGCGTGTTTCACAGACATATTCACCACCATGTGCATTACTATGACGAGATGGGCGAGTCGTGGCCTCAGCCGGCTTGCAGGGAGGGAGTCAGACGGAGAGCCAGCCCTGTTCCTTGTCAACGAATGCTTACTATGCTAAAGAAGCTCGCCTTTGCCTTGTGACTTGGGGGTTTCCAAAACCCTGAGCCCCAGAGCATAGAGCCCAAATGGCTCAACTGGTAGCCGGCGCGAGCTTGTGGATCGCATTAGCGGAGGCTTTGCTCCCCTGCAACATCCTGAAGGGGAAGCCCCAAAGCTCTCACAGAAGGTCATACAGTAGGCAAGTTAAAGATTGGCGTCAGTTGGAGTCGTATCCTCGGTTTTGCCGGCTACATTGCTGTATCTTGGGCCATAGGCAAAAACGTTGAAGGCTATGTGGTGCTGTCTTATCTTGCGTTACGCTACGTTACCAAATTCCACCAGAAGAGATTGCACAGAGCCCTTAACTGTCGCGGCCACCTTTTGTCTAATTCTTCGTATTTTCATGCCTTCGTTACCCTTATCCTGCGCTCCTTCGCTCCTCGATCCTGGTCTGAGGTTCTGTCTCGCTAAGCTTTAAGGCTTTAAGCTTCTTGGCCAGGAAGATAAATGAAAATGAAAAATGGTAGAGATGTACTATGTGCGCGTATACACGAGTACCTTCGTTTCAAGTGAGACCTCGGCTGATTCGACCGAATCCGCCTTGGGCATCTCCAGCCCAAGGACCATAAACGCTTTAACACGCACAGACGAAGAAGTCCTCTTCTAGGGCTTCTGGTGTACATTTAGGGCTTAAGCCCTTTAGGCCTCTTCAACCTGAAATCCGTACTCCGGAACCTCGAATGCAAGGCCACAGCCCGAAGCCTACCCGCGCAAGCTTTCAGGCACATGCTGCTCGGAGGGATTCTTTCGTGTGGTAGCGCGTAAGGTCGCAGGGTGTTGGGGCGAATGCTCACCACAAGCTGCAGGTTGCTGCTACAAATATCAGACTCTTAACCCTTAACCCTAAACCCTAAACTTACTTCTCATGCCCGTAAGACTCAGACCGTTGGTTTGATAGTTGTTCCCATGATTAATACATGGGAGCTTCCGAAATTGGGGGGGGCCCCTATAATATAGTACCCTAAACAGTAGGATCCTGATTATAAGGACCCCAAAATACGGTGCACTTAATTTCGGAAACTCCCACATCAATATCAACGACAGGTTTAGATGATTGCTGTTGACATGCAGGGTCTTGCGCTTGGGATTTCTCACGTCTGATAGTTCTGTGATTCTGCACATGGAGAGATGGCAACACACTTTCGTCTCTCGTAGTTTTTGGGCGCGAAGAACAAATTCAAGTAAGGTTCGGGACTCCTGCAGTATAATCACAAAGTAGTTATGAGGGATGTATTGTTACGTGCTCAAGAATGGTTGGGGCTCGGCGTCGTTAATTCAGAGGCTCTGGCGGACTTATGAGATTCAGTGGTAGCGGTGCCGATCAGCATGCAGGCCTTACGAAGCTGAAGTTTGGGCATCAGCTCCCGATGTCAACTGTCATGGACCCAGCCCGAGCCCCTGAGTAGACCCCAACAGCCGTTAACTGTAATATAGGGGCATTAGTAATTACCTATAGTATTTTGGAGGTTCCTTATAATAAATATAGTATCATGGGCCCCAAAACCCTATTCTAATTATTAAGGCCGCTGTATTAACTGTAAAATAAAAGCTGAGTGAATGTTAGTTGCCTTGGGTGCTTGGAATGCTCCCACGTAACTCTGGACTCTCTCCCCAGAGAGCCCAATATCCCTTAATTAAGGAATACAGCTTAAATCATACTATGAAGCCCCCTAATAATTTAAGGTATATTCCCCCCTAATAATTTAAGGTATATTCCTTAATTAAAGGGTATTGGGCTCTCTCGGTGCCTTCAGAGGAACGAGCTTCCTCAACCTACGATCCGAAACCCACACCACGCTGTCTCCGCAGGTGCAACTCTGGAGCCTCTGAAGGAGCCAACTTGGGGCTTTGTGGAGTTGGGGAAGCGAGTTTGAGGGGTTTTGAGGTTTTAGGGTTCCTTTGTTTCTGGGTCTTCCTAAGCCTTGCAAAAACACTGTGTATGAATGCAGGTCCCCCCCCCTTCCTAGGCAAGAGACAGGGGATGACCCGCAAGGCAGTTGGGGCTTCACTTTGTTGTGTGTCTTTTGGACTTCTAGTGCAGAGTCTTTAGGGCTTTTGGGTTTTCATGGTTGTAGAGTTTATAGTTAATACAAGGTGTGCAGATCGTGACAGTGTTGCCCGTGATGACGAGCACAGTGTTCACGGATGCCGATGGTGATGACGATGACGATGATATTGATGATATTAATACTAGCGAGAAGAATAGTTGCAATAGTAATAGCAATAACAATTTGCCCTTGTTGCTGCCGAAAGCTCCGCAGCTGTGCTTCAGGAGGCGGCCCCTGCAAGCAAGACCAAGAAGGTGGGCCAGAAAGGCAAGAGCAAGCTGGGGCCCCGGAGTTTCTGAGAGACCCCAATATCCCTTAATTAAGGAATAGTCCTCAAATTCACGCCCACCGGGCTTTGCAATTGGAGGTTGTTTTGGAGGTCCTGCGAAAGGAGGAACCACACTTTCGAGATCTTAACCAGAGAAGAACTCCGTTTGCGGCAGTTATAAGGACAGCTCTAAAGCCTCTAAACCCTGAACAGGCATATTGGACAACTGCCAAAAAAGTCAGGTTGACTTTGGCGTAATCCAGGGACAGCCCTCCACTCTTGACCTATGCTATTGCAGAGTTAGAGTTGAGGAGTCTGGGTTTTCTGGGGAACCTGCCCGTTTTGTTCAGCAGTCGCTCTGAAGAGAGTGCAAGAAGAGATTCCACACAAGAAATACAAACGGTGATGCTAGTGTTCGGTGGAGGTCCCGCGAGTCTTTGGGTTCTGGGGCTGCTGCCCTGGTGCCCCATTGGGGCAGCTGGAACTGGAATACAACCCGAAACCCAAACCAAACGATTCACGCCCTAAGCCGTCCTCTCCCAACATAGGAGTTTCCGAAATTTAAGGGTAATTACCTTATTCTGGGGTCCTTGTAATAAGGATCCGGCTGTTTAGGGTACTATATTTGGTCCCCTATATTCGGAAACTCCCAACATAGAGCCAAGTTCACTCGACAGGGCACCGGGCACCGTGGGTCTTGAACCGAGGCGTCGAAGTCCATTTCGGACAAGGGCTCAGTTGTGGTTCCTGTCGTGAGTTGAGGGTTAGTAAAGAAGTCGGACTCATCCCTGCTACAACATACCCAAAATTCAAGCCCTCTTAAGATGAATGAGTCGAGTTGTTTTCCTTGCCGCCAAGATCTTCATAGGACTTTGTCTCCCAGGCCTGTCGGTCCAGCGGGAGCGGGTCTGCGCAAATCCAGGCGCGAGAGCGTGAGTTTTGTTGCTCGCACACAGGGAGGTTCATGCAATGTAGGGGTCTGACTGAACCCGTAACAACATCTTCACATCGTCCTTGTATGATAGAAGCAACATGATATTCGAACATATCATCATCCCCAGTCAAAATGCCTCTGTAGTTGGGATTCGCGCCTCCCTTGGCAGCTTCAGCAACTTGTTTTGCAGCGCTTCTCTGCTCGCAAGGTTTGGGGTTTGGGGGCCCAGAAAATCTCAACTACTGGTTCAAGAAGGCGCCCGCAAAATCCGAACAACCCCGAAATGCAGAAGCTTTTTCCAAATGATATTTGAGTAACTGGAGCTCGAGGGCAAGATAGTTAGTATGCTTCCGCTGCCCACATCTTTACCACCTTAGATCCTACAACCAAAAGAAGGAGCGCAATCCCTGGCAAGTAGAACACGTGCAGCAGTGAAGGTCCAACCAGCGAGGGGAAGTAAGCCTTCAATCCTGAACCCAAAGAGCCTCTACGAACCCTAGTCTCGAAACATCTCGAAACTACGAAGCCAAAAACCTTAAACCCATGTCCGAGTGTGAGCGTCGAAACCCGAGCTCCTCTACTTGGAGGTTCTTGGGTAGTTTTAAGTCGGGTTATAAGTCCCCTATAGTTATAATAAGGGTTATAAGCATAGAGACCCTACCTATAACTACCCATGAACCTCCAAGTATGGAACCCTGCGAATTAGAGAACAGGTCGGAGACGAATCTTGCCGGGGGCCAATTCTCTGTGTGCTGGGTGAGCGCTTGAGGAGGTTTTGGAGGCTTTGGGGCCTTTGGGGTTTAGAGTTTAGGGGTTGAGGGTTTAGGGTGGGTTTTTGGAGGCTTTGGGGCGTAGGGGTTTAGGGTGGTTTTTGGACTTAGGGGTTTAGAGTTTAGGTTTTAGGGTGGTTTTGGAGGCTTTGGGATTTAGGTTACAGAGGCACAGAGGCAAAGGGTTGTTGTATTTGTTGTGAGGTCAGGTAGTGTCCTTGTTGGTTTGCTTGCTGGCTTGGAGGGAGTGATTCGTTGATGAGGGCTGTTCTTCTAGCAGGACTGTGCAGGCCTTCCTGCGGGTAATGAAGGCCGTGAAGGTGCTGTATCGATTTTATGCGTGTTTTTGGTAGGGACGGCCCGAATGACAGTTCGACGCAGCCGCTTCCCGAAGGCAACTCCTCTGCAGAACAGCCCCTACCTGCCCTTTTCAACATGCAAAAACTGCTAACACCAACCTGGAACGTCTTCAAGCACCCTTTATTCAAACTCCAAGCCGGAAGTTCTGGAATTGAGCTGCACATTCACTATCTTGCTTCTGATTTAAACCAAGACGACCCTGAAGCCAAGGTAGACTGCCTAAGCTGCCCTAGCTTTTCGGGAGCTGTCAGCAAACCTTCCACGAAATTGATAGCCCCCTGGAGCACGAACCTGACTTAATCAGGGGACCTCGTTTAAATCTCTAGAACAGGCGGTTGGGTTTGGGGTTCAATTCCTGCGGGTACTTCTGCAGGCGTAGCTTGCTTCCAAAGCAGCTTCCGGTATGGAACCCGTTCCTCGTGGAGTGGGGCTTTCAATGGTTTGGCATCAACTTCATTGGGCTTGTCCCAGAGTGAGAAGCGTAATCTAGGGGCCGAAATGACTACCAATACTATTGTGGGGGTTCCAGTCTAATTATTATTAAGGCCCCGATATTATAGTACCCTACTAGAGATCCCTTATAGACCCCTTTAAGGACCCCTTTAAAGGAACCCTATGTTACCCGTTATTCAGCCGACTCGCAAACGAATCCAACCCGCCTCTCAGCCGCTGAGGCCAGTCAGGTCCTCAGGGACCACAAGAACTCAATAGGAGTTCAGCATTGACGGTCGTAGTATAGGGACCTTAATCATTACCTATGCTATTAATGGCCCCAGTTCATAAGAACTCAATAGGAGTTCAGCATTGATGGGCTTACTTTATTACCTATACTCTTTTAATTACCCTATTCTATGTATTTTTAATAGGAGTTCAGCATTGATGAGCTTACTATAGGGGACTCAATAGTTACCTTTTTCTATTTTTGGGGGTTCCTTGTTATACCTATAGTATAATATACCCCATAACCTATTTTCTAATTATTAAGGCCCATAAATTACCGCTGCCACATGGACGCTTTGCAGGAACATACAGAAGTTCCTAGTACCGGGCAGTCGGGTGCCTCCAGCTGGCAGAGTTCAGGGACGGTTTGGGCTTTGGGGTTTAAGGTTGAACATATTCGAACATCGGGCCTTGCGAGCATCAGATCTTGACAAACTCAGAAGCTAGTATCGATTCGTTGTCTTCCCTTGTCGCCTCGTCAATGCGACTGATTGTTTGCACTATGCCATAGAATATGGCGTAGTTGGTTCACCTGCTGTCATGCAGATGTCTGATGATGTCCGGGTTGGGCCTCGGCAGAATTACAAAGTAGCACACTCGAGATGCCAGTTGGACTGCTCCCACATTGCTACTCATGTTCTTGGTAAGTTGCATCCTGATAGCATTAAGAGCAGAAAGAAGAGTCATGAACATTGACTTGCTTTGACGTGCATGCTGATTCCTGGTGAAAAAGCATGCATGAGACAACGCAAGCATCATTGCACTTTCAGTGCTCCTATGATGACCTCATGGGTTTCCTTAAGAGCGTGTGTATTTGCATGCAAGGGCTCAGTTGTTCTGTCGATCTTAATGGTTGGGTCGGTTTCTCAGGTTACCGACTTGGCCCAACCTGACACCACCCTTCCGCAAAGCTGTGGAACCGCCGATGGTGATACAAATTAAAGGCCTGCCTGCACATGTTCTAAGATGCCGCCTGCACACAACAAGATTGGCACATCTTATCTAGGGTCCGCTGTTCAACGTTCGCGACGATTGTTCCAAACGTGTTGACAGCCTGGGAGGAGATCCTCAGCCATGTTTCCCGCACCTTCCAGGTGTTGTCATGAGGGCCTTTCTCTCGGTAGTAGCGACTTTCCGTGCGAACACATGACATGAGCAAGACTCACTCGCCCAAGCTTCCTCGGCTTTTGGCTAAAGCTGCGCCAGATCATCTATGTGAGTGCAGGGGTCATGGGTGTTTTTGAAACACCCGGGCAGGCAGCATAGCGCCGAAGCATTCCGACGGCCACAGGTTGAGCCAGAAACCTTCAGATTGCACCCTGAAATCATCCCTGGCGTCGCGGAAGCCAATACTTAATACCGCAGTGCGTGGCCGAGCCCTCCAGAGACTCTGCAGCTGGGTGCTCAGGATCAGGGAGGGAGTAATATCTAAAAGGAATACTCCAGCAAAGGCTACACACTCGGGGGCTACTGTGCAGGTTGTTATAGTTGTTATAGGGTCTTGTTTGTTTTCTGTGCCTAGTTCTTGAGGCGGCTCGAACAGTATCGACTACAATGAGCAGTGTACCACCTGAAGGTGAAGCATATCTTCAAGTCTTGGAAAGCGGGAAATACAGGACTCAGGCATGAAGCTTAAACTCTAAGACGTTTTTTGAACCGCTTCAAGCTTTCAGTTCTTGCCTTCAGAGATTCCGGGCGAGATGCTGCAAATCCGGATGATATCTGGCGAAAACATGAGCATACCTGCCCAGGAAATACAGGATGTGAGGAGTTTGAAGCGACATTTCACTCAGCTCCGTGGGTTTCCCCTTGGTTTTAGGCAGAGGTTCCTCCGAGATGGCGAGATTTTGGAGGATACTGTCAAGCTGGACTCAGCGATGGACCTGGATCTCGTTCTACTGCAATTCGTCGAAGTATCGAAAGAGCAGGTGGACGAGTTAGTATATGCCGCGACACATGGCGATATAGCCACAATTGAGTCCAATCTGCGGCTGCCCCAGGACCCAGATTCGCGTACAGCAAATGACATCACGGCGTTGATGATGGCATCTAACGAAGGTCATGCCGAAATCGTCAGGCTGCTGCTGGCGGCCGGTGCCGACACAGAACTTGTAGAAATCACTGGCTGCACAGCTTTGATAGCAGCATCGAATGCAGGACATGTCGAAGTTGTAAGCTTGCTGCTTGATGCCGGCGCCGATAAGGATGTGGTAGACAAGAGAGGCATGACGGCCTTAATTATGGCATCTAATGAAGGTCATGCCGCGGTCGTGAGCTTGCTTCTGGACGCCGGCGCAGATAGCAATGTGGCAACCCCCACAGGCAACACCGCTCTGATGCCCGCATGCTTTCGAGGTGATGTTGACATCGTAAGTTTGCTGCTGGAGGCCGGGGTCGACACGGATGCAAAGGACACCACCGGCTGCACAGCTTTGATGATCGCAGCTTATGGCGGACACGTCGAAGTGGTGAGCTTGCTGCTGAAAGCCGGCGCCAACAAGGATCTCGCAAGCTACAACGGCTCCACAGCCTTGATGAAAGCATCGAGTGCATGTCATTCCGAAGTCGTGAGCTTGCTGCAGGACAGCACGTCCGAGGCAACAGCTGAACCCTCCTATTTCTGAACTTCCATACGCTAGTGTGCCGCACTAGCGAAAGCCGATGCACTCTTTCCACGAGCTTTAGTTGAAGCCCCCATGCCAACTACCACGCTTTGGCGGAAAAGGCTTTGGGTGACCCTTTGTCGCAGGCTGGTCATTTGGAGTTCAACAACGGGATTTGTTTCGTGAGCGTAGCTTGGAAGCCTCACTTGCTAACACGATAGACTCGCTTCTGGGTTAAGAAATTAAGCCTGTTTAAGTTTAGAGCTTGCTCAGTCTACTATCTCATTTCGTCAACTGGCAGTTGAACTGAAACGTAGCCTTGCTGATACCATGCCTACCATGTCACTCAAGGATTGAACCCTTTGAACCCCTCCACCCCCTCCCCGGATCGTCAGAGAGTTAGAAGACCCCAATGCCTTGAAGCTGGAGAAGCCCTCAGCCGTGAGCCCCCGAAGGGAATAGTTCAGTGATGAAGAGCACCGCGCAAAAGCGGGCGAAAGTCTCTGAAGCTCCGCAGCTCGAAGAAGCTCCCCCAAGGCAATGGCCCAGCCATTTGGAGGCTATGGCGGCTCCTGCTATGGCAACGCCATGCTTGGGACTGAGAACTGAAGGATTGGAACAAAGTTGGGCGGCATCTCTGCATTCCGGAAAGCAAGGAACCCGAACATAGACCCTACTCCTACATGAAGTACTTTTTCAAGTCCCCTAAACCCTAAACCCTTTTCCTGAATAAAGTAATGCGAGAGGGAAAAATAAGGTACTTTTCAAGTCTTCAGCCTTAAGTTGATGTCAAGAAATCCCAGACGACACTATGCCAGCCGACTGATCGCTTAGATTCCAAAGCTCCTGATGCACACCTGCAGTAGTAATGAGACCAATGCTATACGAACAAAGAATAACAATGATGCCAATGGGGGTTACCTTCCCGAAGCGACTCTGGTATACAAAGTTACTATAAGGTTACCAGGATGATCAACCGAAAGAACCGCAGGTGCAGAAGCCCTAAGTCTGGATGAGGAAACACTTGGAACTCCTCTTCTAAAGCTTCCCAGAGAGCCCCATACCCCCTTAATTAAGAAATATACCCTTAAACTATTAGGGGGCTTCATATTATGATTTAAGCTATAGTCCTTAATTAAGGGATATTGGGCTCTCTGGCTTCACGGGACTTCACAAGTTAGCGACAGCGTCTCCAGACGTCAGCAGGATGGATCCTCAGGGTTGGAACGTGTCCCGGAGAAGCCTGAAAGTCCAAAACCGAAATGGGAGTTTCCGAAAATTAGGGGTACCTTATTTTGGGGTCCTTATAAAAAGGATCCTACTATTTAGGGTGCTATATTAGGGTCCCCTATTTTCGGAAACCCCCAAATCCCCCTTCTATCATAGGGACCCTTAGGGGGGAGGAGGGTAGGGGACGAGTTTTTCCTTAAATAGGCCTTCTTAAGTCCTTATTATGGGTATTATGATTCCACGCACCAAAGGATCCTAAACCCAAACTTTAGAAAGCGGATACCCCTCCAACCCGAAACCCCCAAAAATCACGTGGTAAGGGTTCCTTCATGCGCTATATTAATCCACAATCCCATGGTTCGGGTTCCCTCATACCCAATATTACCCCACTGAAGCCGTGACGATTTCGAGGCCAGGGCCTGCGCCACAGGTGGCGGCTGGGCTCTGGAGCTTTCGTGGTATACTCTTAATATGGGGGTTTCCGAAAATAGGGGACCCTGATATCGTACCCTTCGTAGTAGGATTCTTATTATAAGGACCCCCCTATTTTCGGAAACTCCCATATAGGGGCCTCTATAATTAGAGTATGGCCCCTTTAAAGGATTCATGAAAGGGATACTATAAAGGTTCTGCAAGGATACTATAATGTAGGGGCCCAAAAAATTACCAATACTATTTTGCGGGTTCCTTATTATAATTATAGTATAATGGGCACGCAAACCCTATTCTAATTATTACGGCCCCGTTTGTGACATTTTGTAATTCCCTCATTGGTTTTATACAGAGCCCTGATGAAAACTAATTTTGGAGACTGCTCACATCGACACCTAGTATAGGGTGTGGGGCTTGTGGCATCTTTAAGCTGGAGCTTGAGAGAGATAGGAAGGACTCGAAATCATTCGTACTCCTATGTCTTGTGTGATAGTCCTTTTGTAGCTATGCCATAGCATACCTGTGCCTCAAGGCTTTGACCTGTGTCTCAAGGCTTTGCGAACCTGGTTCTAAGGGTGTAGGTCTGCGACGCTCCTGACCTTCGCCAGCTCAATGCAAAGTCAAGGGGGGTCTCGAATTTGTACAAAGAGAAACAGATCCCCAAAACCCTATAATGGGGGCCCAACTGATCAGAAGAGGGTTTGGGTGAAGATTACTATAAAACAACAAGCTATATAGGGACTGAGAGGACCCAACTACTAATTGTCAAGCAGAGTCCAGGTGTGAGGGCAAGCCTGAAGCCTAAGGTGGGGCCGATGAAATGGTTGTGCACCCCATCGTTACGACAATTACGCTGTAAGAATCTCCAGAGTCCTGCTCTAGTAATTAGTATGCTCGCTCCACCAGAAAATTGCTTCGATGGCTATTACACGGCACTGAAGTGCTGCAATGCTGACGATTCCTTTTGGATGCAGCACTGCTGGCAGGGTCAGTGGCAGAGCGTGGACTGCTGTAACAGCTGGGCATTGCAAGCTCGAGATCATCTGCGGAAGGCGCTGAGGCAAGCCAAGTTGTCCCAGGGCCCTGTCGCAAACGCTTTCGACTTGTCCGAATTTTCCATCATGGGGATGTCGGACACAGCGATAACATGGGTGGTGACTGATGCAGATCTGCTGGCACGAGAATCGTTTCAGCTGGGGCATCGACAGCTTCTAGAACGGTGTTCTCATGAAGCATTGCGTGAAGACGAAGACTCAGCAGCGATTCGCCTGTGGGATATGCTTGGCCACCGGCGCACAGGACGCCTCCTGAATCTCGGTGCTGGTAGCTGGCGCGATCCTCTCTGGGAGATCGCGCTGCACAGGAATGTCACAGGCCTGTTTGTTGACCCGGTGGGCCCGCCCAAAGATATGCCGTCACTGCAAGGCATACGCTTTGTCAGTGAGTTTGTTCGACCCAACAACATGCCCAGGTTGCTACGTAGTGCGGGGTTCAGAAGCAGGCCAGGTTTTCCTATGCCTATCGACTTCATGAAGGTGGATGTCGACTCGTGTGATTGCGTCCTCGCATCAATCGGATTGCAGTTCGTTCGCCCCAGCATCATTATCATGGAGATAAACTGGAGCTTGCCTCCGCCACTGAGGTTTGTTCGGCAATGTCATGACGACTGGAGTCGCATGTGGCAGTATTGGAGGCGTGTTGGGTTCTCACTCTCGACACACGGCTGCTCGCTGTCGGGTGCCCTCGCTGAATTAACGAAATTTGGGTATTCCTTATTCCGCGTGGCCGGCCACGTCAATGCCTTCTTCGTCCATCGCGATGTTGCAGCTTCGCTGGGCGGGGCTGAGGTCGACGAGGTTTTCTGCTTCAACCAAGCATGGCAGGATAGCTCCGTCGCCCGCTATGTGCACTGGAGACTCATCCACGATTGGCGTACCGGCTCTGTAGTCGATGCGTTGAATCACGTTTGGGGCAATTTTACTTCCTACGATTCGATCTTCAATATCTCCCATATACCTTTCGCATTGGCTGTATGAGATCTCTGTAGAAAGATCCAAGAGTCGGTCTGTGCAAAAACAAGTCTCTCAGCGACCTGTTTGGTGGGGGCGGGAGGATGTTCCTTGCGAAGACTATTGCTGGAGATTCGAGTTTCACCCGCTGGGAGTGCCGCACACTGTTTGTAAGTCGCTTGCTCAAATCCCGGAAGTATTAAGAAGCCGAGACACACACGAGAGAGCTGGATAAACGATAACACACACCTCTCACCTAAACCTCCAACCCCTAAGCCTGCGAACCCCTAAACCCCTAAACCCAATCAAGCCCTGCTTCCTGTGCAGGGTATGCCTGGGGCCCCGGGCGGCGGCCCTCCAATGCAGGCATCGGCCGAGTCGCCCACCCGCCTTTTCGGTTCCAGGGCGTAATGTCGGGGCCTTCAAAGTTAGAATAGGGTTGCGGGGGACATTATGCTACAATTGTAATAAGGAGCCCTCAACCTATTCCAATTATTCAGGCCCCTACATTACATGTGCTTGAAGATAGCTGGTGTGCTAAGGTATATTATACTCTCGTATCTCGTAGTATAGTGTGTTACAGCCTATTCTGGCATCGTATATTATGCTATACTATCTTACCTCTACTGCTTGGAGGCCCTTTTGACTTAGTAAGTCTACTTAGTATCCCTTAGAAACCCTATTATAATCCCCCATAACCCACCTTACTAACCCTACTAAGTCAAAAGGGCCTCCAAGTACTGCTGTTACTTGCTACTGTCATTACCCTAAACCCCTAAACCCATTATTACAAGCCGCACGTGTTCCAGCACTCGGCTCCCGGACGGTCTGGTTGGACTCCAGGAGACCCAATGGAATCATAATGCCCATAATAAGGACTTAAGAAGGCCTATTTAAGGAAAAAACTGTCCCCTACCCCCCGCCCCCTAAGGGTCCCTATGATAGAAGGGGGATCCAATGCATGGGAGTTTCCGACAATAGGATATTGGAGTCCCATAAACCCCAAAACCTATAGATCCCTTAAGGGATCCTAGGCAATAGGTATATTCCTTAATTAGGTGATATCGGAGTTTCCGAAAATGGGGGACCCTAATATAGTACCCGAAATAGTAGGATCCTGATTATAAGGACCCCAAAATAAGGTACCCCCTAATTTTCGGAAACTCCCAAATGGATCCAAAAGTCCTCAGCGCCCCAAATCCTGAACGGCCCTGAACCCTAGACCCTCAAACCCTCCCAAGCCCCAAGCTCGGAAACCCTAAACTCCCAGACCCCCGCACCTAAATCCTAAACTCTGGCGGAGTTCGAGTCTTTAGGATACAGGAGAATACACTTCGTACTGTTGATGGACAAAATCCTGCATTACCCATTATAAGGAATATACCATAATTCCCATAGTTTAGAGTCCTTAAGGTCATGCAGTATTTTGTCCATCAACCGTATATACTTTGGGGCCCAATGTACGTATATAGGGAGTACTTTAAGGCCAAAGTATATACTATTTGGGTACATTGACCCTCAGGGCACTAAAAGTGGGTTTGCATGGGTATAACCAAGCTGTGGAGTTCTGGAGGGCTCAAAACCTGCAGGGCTTTCCTGGCTTCCCACCGCCGATGCAGGCGGCTCCGAATGGGTGGTTGTCAAAATTATGGTCCCTTTTTGGGTCCCTAATATAATACGGCACCTATTATTTAGGGTACCCAAAAAGGGACCCTAATTTTGACAACTACCCGAATGCATGTTTTTGTTCATGAAGGTGGTTTGGGTCTGACGCCTAAACTCTAAGCCCCCAAACCCTAAACCCTAATGTAGTAGTCGGGGTTGTACTTGAATCCTCGCCTGCTTGTCTAGTGTGAGTGCTGAATGTAGTAGTCGGGGGTGACCAGGAGCACCTGAGCTGGTTCAGGCCGCACTCCGACCCCGAAATCTCCCGATGTGGGGTTCAAAGCTTCAGGCTCGATGGCGTATTCGGTTTGGGGGTTTCGGGCTTTAGGGGTTTATTTAGGGTTTTGAGCTCAATAGCTTCTTGGCATCAACCCGCCCCAAAAGCAAAAACTGCAATTCAGGGTGCAATCGCAAAAGAAACAGAGAGAGGCACTCGCAAGGAATCTCGACATGTCCAGGTTGCATAGGCCTGAAGCAATTGAATGGCCTGGTCCTGATTGACCTGAAAGCTGCGCCCCCGGCCCCCCCCCTCCAATCTATCCTGAGCCCTTAGACCCCAAGCTGGAAGGAACCTTGAAATACCAATCATAATTCCGCACATACAAGCCGCTTATTCTTAGTCTGTTTCCAGAATATCTGCACACTGTACTACCAGAAATCCTTGTTCGCTTGCTTAATGCTTAGACCCCCCTTCCTGAACCGAGCAGACAAGCAGTTCGTGCAGGGCATGGGCATGCCCGGTGGGGGATGCCCACCCCACATGCAGGAGCCAACCGGGGGACGTGGTTGGAGTCCGAGGGTCATTCTTGCCACAGGGCATAGTGGCTCAGAGTTCAGAGCCCATGAGGCCACTACGGCTTATGAGAGAGGGATTAAAAGGGACGCAACTCCAGAGAGTACGCCTTGGAGCACATGGACAAAAGTCTCCTTGATTCCGCAGTGGAGGTGTTCCACAGGGAAGTCCCTTGTAGGCATGTGTTGTTGCTAGCTACTGTAAACCACAAGAGAGGTGCTTCGAGTTTAGTACCAGCGATTTGTTGGGTTACCTGGAAGCCCTTTGCATTTCTTTCTATTTGGGGCAGGCCGCAAATCAATGCTCATCGAGCATGTGTATGGAATGTCAGACTTGGTTTGTAGAGCTACCTCACATGCGAAGTTGACACGTTTCGCAGAGACATCCATACCAGACAAATACCTCAAGCAAGAGAGAACCAGGGATTATCGTGCGCATAGACCCATAGTGCCATAGGGGTCGCGACCAGTACTAGCAGCATCGAATTCTACACAAGAGGCGGGCTGTGCCGGCGGCTGCGCTGGCGGCTGCCCCCCTCCACCCCTGCAGACACAGGCGGTTCGGCCGGTTCGGGTTTCCTGGCCGGGCGAGCTCCAGCCAAGCCTGTGTGAAAAGGTAGTGAAAGCCCGAGGCAAGCAATAGTTTCGAGTCCTTCGGCTTACGGTTCAGAAAAATATCAAATGTGTAGCACCAAAACCTGACAAAGCACAGGCGCCCAGAAGATGTCTGTTGGTTTTGGGTTAAGTTTAGGGTTTATCCTGAGCAGAAGCTGTTTTGTATTGATGTTGGACCTTTTGCTGGCGTGTAAGCTCCGGGAGCTTCAACGATTTCTGGGAACTTTAGCCTTTGGGTTCTTTACCCCTCAGGCCTCAAGCAAGCTGGCACCTACAAGTTGATCCCTAATTCCTTCTCGCTTGAATCCTTTGGACCACCAGGGCATGCCGGGGGGCCGCCCTCCACCAATGCAGGCTGTCTTATATGGGGTCGTTATAACAGGGATCCTACGGTCTAGGGAATTTAAGATCGGTATTGAGGTCCTTTGTTTTCACGATGTAGACTTACCATGGACTTCCCGGACAGGGTGCCAGACTTTTGTTGCCTTCGAGCCCGGGTTGTGATGATTCGACACAGCCTTCGATGTCGCACCGTGCCAGCCTGCCAAACGCCAAGGCGAATAAGGCAGAGGGACATACAGAGCCCAGGGCTCGCAGTGCTGCTGATGCGAAGACGGGCACAGAGACTACAAGACGCTAACTCTGTAGGAGCAGCAAAATTTCCGTTTCAACATACCACTCAGAGGAAACTACGTCTTTTCAAGGAGGTTCGTTGACAAGTAGAGTTGAAAAGAAGCTGCGTGCTTAAACGGTGAGGCTGTAGAAATGTCTCAAACGTCTCAGCAGCGGGAGTGGCGGCGGCGCCGGGTCTCAGAGGGGTCATCTGTTTCTCCTTTGTTCTGTCCTGCTGTCCAGACTCCTGCGATTCGGCGAGCGGTGAATTAACCTCGCTGCTGCCAGGGCATGCCTGGGGCCTCGCCATGCGGGCCGCCATGCGGGTCACCCGGGCCCGGGGCATGGCAGGCAAGATGACACGTCGGGTTGCCATTGCCACCTGGGGTTGACTGTAACCGTGGCTGGTGGCCTTGAACACTCAAATACATCCCCACCGAGTGCAGCTGGCACATAGAAACGAAATGTTGCTGGAATCGATGACATAAGGACAACCCAGAGCTGCCTCGTTCTGGACCATGCGCCTGGATGCTGGACTGTCACACTGCTGCCAGGGTATGCCGGGGCCGTCGCCAGGGCCGTGCGGACCTTCTGGGCCAGCGGCGTGGCAGGCTGACATTCTGCGCCTTGCGTGAATCCACACAAATCGAACCAAAACCCCAAAGAAGCCTCTGACTATTGCTGGAAGCCTCTGACTATTGCTGGTGCTATATGACAATCCAGAAGCCACAAAGCTCGAAACTGCAAGAGAGAAACCCCAAGATCCCGAAACTGCAACCCCTCTAAACCTGAACGCATAGCCACGTAAAAGAATGCTCCATCCCACACAACCCAAACGCCGCAAAATCGCTCCTTCACGCCCCTTAGCCTGAACCCAACGCCTTCTGGGGTTCAGGAGCCGAATGGCCGCCTTTACACTCTTGGGGGCTACTATAAGGGTTCTATAAGGGTTGTGGTTTTCGGGTCGGAATAATTACCAATGCGTTTCCTTCGGGTCTCCTGCTAGCTGCTAGTAGTTCTATCCAGAATATACCTCAAGACCCATTCTACTTATTAAGAAACCCTATATTGGCTGGCACGGAACAGTTTTGCGGTGCAGTACTACCTGGGATATTGTTATAGATTATCAAGGCCCGACTATTGCTGGAAGAGGATAAGGGTTAATGGGCAGTGATAGTCAGGATGTACAGGTGTCTTGTATGGTTTGAGAACGGATTTAGGTTTCAGGAGGACGTATCGCAAACCCCCTTCTTCTAAGCGCCTGAACTGCAGGATCAACGTTTAGTAGCCCCGTTGAAGCAGAGTTTGGCCAAAGCTTTACAATACTGCCAGACTCCTCAGCTAGACTTCCGGCTCTTAGGGTTTGTTATGTACTTGTTTGGGCCGCGGTCGCATTGGAATTATGCTTCTCTTGCCGCTGGCGGCACTATTCTGCAGTAGGCATAGAAGCTAGAGGTCTTGTGGAACTACAAACGCCTGCTGTGTGTCTGAATATTTTTGTATGTATCTATGTATGTATGCGCCCATATAGTGAAACCCCAAAAAAGCATCCTGTTCTTCAGACTCACACGATTCAAAAAGTTCTTGGTCAGGGCTCCAACGGATGGGGCAGCATGCAGCAAAGCTACGAAGGCCTTGCCGGGCTATGCTTTCGTTGCCTCCTGTTGGATACACTTGCAGGAACTACGCTTTCAGGTTCGGGGTGAGTCTAGCGTTTAGGGTAGTAGTTCCTTGCTGTGACGAGACGATTACCGGCGACTGGCTCTCAGGGCTAATTCTCGGCGTTGGGGGATCTGCAGACGAATCAACAACCATGACTCATTGGCAGCAGCTTCCATAGCAGTCACCTTCAAGTCAGCCGAGCCCCCGTCATTCCAATATCGTGCCCTTAGCTCCAAGCTCTACGCTCCGAATGGGGTTATAAGTAATTGTAAGTATAGTTACCTTCTTTATTACCCCAGTTACTAAGTCCCACGATCCCCAAAGTAAGCCTTACCGGAAAACCGTCTGAAGCCCTTCAAAAGAACGCAGCGCCCAAGCTTTTGTGGTTTTTTGTCGCCATGGCCGCCCTGGCTCCACCAGTGCTATCTTGGCAGCCGAGGTTTCTGGGCCGTGTTCCCGGGCTTAGGGATGTTGGGTTTATGGGTTTAGGGTTTAGGGTATGCCTGGGAGAGAGAGAGAGAGAGATGTTGGGTTTCAGGATATGCAGAAGCAACTTCTCCGACGATTCTGTCGTTCCCTGGGTCGACGGTCTTGTAAACCTGAAATGAGACCTCAGTAGTTCAAGGTGTGTAATGGTGTAGCGACAGTGCACAGGAGGTGCAAGCTTTTTTGTTCGAGATTCGAGGCTTGTTGAGCTTCACCTCCAGGGTTTGTGATATACTACACTCCTAACATAGAAAAAGCGGATGCCCATTGCGTAGAACGGAATGGGCGGAGACAGCAATAGTTATCTTCAGTCAGGGACATAAACAGGAATGACACTACCAGAAAGCAGTGCTGTCTACTGCAACGGCAAGAACTGTATTCCGCGATGTCGTAAGGTATTTTGCTCGCGCGAACTGGGAACAGTGTTCTCTCGCCGAGGCTTCCGACAGCTGGTCAAGGTCATCGAGAGCCTAGTGTGTTCTGGCCTGATCAGACTTATTTGCAGTGCTGTCCCGGTTGAGGGGTCAACTTCCCTTGCCAAGCCTCTGAAGCGAGGATGCTTCAGACAGACGACTGCTACTTTTCGACAAGACCTTTTTAAAGAAAGACAGCGCAAATTACTTAGTTTGTTTCAGGCCTAGCTGCCATGCACTTGTAGAATTCCTAAACCTGAAACCGCCAGGCTTGGTTTCACTTCATCAGACGTCCGACCTATATGCCTCGCCTGGATTGTCCGAGTGTGAGCGCCGAAACCGCCAGGCTACGTAAACACCAAGGCAGTTCGCGCTTCGAGTGGATTGAATTAAAGCCGTCGTTGCGATGGTGAGCTAGAGGTAATCCGGAAAACAAGGTCCCTGATCTGATCGCAAGAAAAAACCGAATCCTTGCCTGGCAGCGCCGAGTGTCAGAGTCGAAGCCGTATCCTAACTATGAACGATGCTTTGCGACAAGAGGCTCCCTCATGTGTGACGAAGAAGGTTTGAGCCCGAAACTCATATTCCGGATGCATCTGATAGCGAGGAAAAGCTCGGATGATGCCCATGCATTCATGATGATGAAGATGCTGATGCATGTGACAGCAGGTGACGACCACAACAGGCGATAAGCACGACTACTCATGAAGCTCTATGATTGTAAGAAAACTCCCACAGTTGTGCTTCACAAAAACAGGGACCCCACCGCTCCATGCCGAAGAAAATGGCTTTCTGTTTCGTGCGTGGCCTTGCTACAAGGTACAGCGGCCTCTGCGAAATGCGCGGCTCGCCTATGCGGCACCTGCGGCTTTGATTCTTTTCCTTCCTCGGAGGCATGTCACTCCGGCGAAGGATTGATTCAAGATCTCTGAACACAGAACTCGCTAGGCTTGCGTTTGAAGGCTTCGGTGCTGGGACCTGAACCCAATTCCTCAAAGACCCGCACATACCTTCCCACCGTCCGGGACCAAAACGGAAGGCTCCCAAAGAGCGCCAAGAGCAGGTAATCAATCCCAGAAACATGTGCTCGGTACGAAGATTGTGTATTTAGAGTTCAACGTCCTCTCAGTGCGATCCAAGTAGGATGCAGCTGTTGTGTCCAAAGTCATGAAGCATACACTTTTCTGCCAACAGTTCCTTTCTTCATCCTTCTGGCTCATTCCTTCTTTGTCGCTGTTAGTTACAAAGTGTTTTGCCTCGGAGCATAAAGCAGAACCGTAAAAACATCCCATTGCTGGTCGTTCGGAGAGATTCGTCTGCCTGTGAAGAAAGAGTCCAAGCCGTTTTCAGGGTTTAGGACTATAAGGGTTTATAAGGGTTCCCCCATACCGTGTGAGTCTGCCTGTTGTAGCAGGCACTCGCGACAGTCCCGAGCATTTCGAAGCCAACGGCGAGGCTTTGGCGAAGCTGGAACAGGCGGGTGGCCCGTGGGTTACAGGGTTATAGAACAACGAGATTGGGGTTGGGGGCTTGCTCTTCTAGATTCCCTTCCGTGCAAGACTTCATTCATGGATACCTGCTCACTTCTGCGTAATGCGTGTCGTGAGAAGTAAGGCCGGAACATATTTCGTCAGGATGCAAGGCGTACTCAGGGCTCAATGGCCAGCAAGCTACCGGCTTCCAACCAAAAATATAATTCCCTCGGCCCCTCCGAGAGATGAGAACACTGCCCCAAAGCTCACTTCCCTAAACCCTAAACCCTTCTCTGCCGAGGCCCTTCACTGACTGCCACCCTGCAAGAGCTGCCGATCCTCAAAGAGGTGAGGCTCCCCTATCTCAAGGCCTGGCTTTAAGCGATGGCAAGAAGAAAGAGTATATTATGAACTTTACTTCCCTATGAGGGTAACTTACGTTACTTGGTGACCCAGGCTCCCCCAGCCGTAAACCCTAGGGACTTAGGGCCATCGGAGCTTGAGTTTGCTGTGAACATCGAAAAGCACGTGGGGGGG
>BGNK01000620.1:5053-39893 GCA_003297005.1 Symbiodinium sp. clade A Y106
GCACAACGGGGCCAGCATTGGGAGGATACTTTCGAGCCGAAGGCCAAATAGCTGCATTCATCCTCTCCTGTGTTCGACTTGTTCCCAGGCGCTGGCAACTTAGAAGCGGTGCTGCGCAACAGGTTCTCAACGATAGCGGAGGAGTTCGATCACACTGTCTTTGTCGCAGTCGGCGGCAGTCTACTCTGCCTTTGGAAAAAGGTGTAGTGTCCAGAGCAGACTGCTCAACATGCACAGGCNGGTTCTCAACGATAGCGGAGGAGTTCGATCACACTGTCTTTGTCGCAGTCGGCGGCAGTCTACTCTGCCTTTGGAAAAAGGTGTAGTGTCCAGAGCAGACTGCTCAACATGCACAGGCGCTCGGGTCCTTCTTGTAAGAGAGTGCTCGTAGAAGCGCAGAACCAAAGTGCCAACAAAACTGCGCCGAAAAATGCTTCAGCTGTCCCTGGGTATCTCGTCCAGAAGTGGAAAAGTCGAAGANGAGTGCTCGTAGAAGCGCAGAACCAAAGTGCCAACAAAACTGCGCCGAAAAATGCTTCAGCTGTCCCTGGGTATCTCGTCCAGAAGTGGAAAAGTCGAAGACAGGCAAGGAACGAGGCCCAACTGACGACTGGAACTGCTCCTTGGTGTGCTTCGTGCTGCAGGTCCTCTTGTAAACAAAAGAGCTTCGGCGGGAGAAAAACACTGAGGCACAGTCGGCGCGCCATCCGCTAGTTTCGCAACACCAGGAGTGAACCAAGTACTGCTCCTTCCACCGCGCGGACTGGTGGAAACCTTACCGCTTACCTCGTTGCTGTCACGTGCGACGTTAGCTGCGAGGCCCGGGAATTGGGACCCGGCCGACCACAGAGGCTCTAGGCTGGGGCGCACGCAATATGGCNTCATGGTCACTCCCAAACAGAGGCGATGGGCCGTAAGGTCGAAAAGACTCCATTGAAGGTGTCAGCATTGGCAGCATACAGGTGCCTGGCGGTGACGTAAGCGTAGGACCTGAAGTGTGACAGCAACCACAACAACAGCAACAACAACAACAACATTAACAACAACAACAGCAGCAACAGCAACAGCATCTTCAACACCAACAACAACAACAACAACACGAACACCACCACCACGCAGAAACAACACCAACGCAGCCACAACCACAACCACAGCCACAACAACAACAACCACAACAACAACTACAACTACAACGACAACGACAAATACGAGTTTAGCTTCAACTACATTACGTTTTCAAGTTCAACTACAACTACAATGACAACAACAGCAACAGCAACAAGTGTAAATGACAGACGTCAACGAGCAGTGGGCACCGCACCACAGCAGGAGACAGACGCAGCCAGCATCTTGTGCAGAAAATGGGACGCGGGACCCAGACACCAAATCAGCGAAAATTGTGCACGGCACCACAGCGGGGCGACACATGCAGCCAGCATCCTGTGTAAATAACAGGACGTGGGGGCCAAAAAACAAAGGACCCCCAAAAAAAAAGGGACCTAAATAAAACTCCACCCTACTAAAGCACGTCTTGCATTGCATGTTATTTCTATGTGTGTGCAATTCGTGGATTGCGTTGGTTTCCGAATTGCATCTGCATAGATTTTCCAGAAGAATGCGCAAGGAGAAGTGCTCTGATTCCGGTCTCACGGGCAACTGCTGCCCAACTCCCGAAGGAGTGCTACTTGAGTGCTGAGTCTTGGCTCGAGTAAAACGTGCCCGACCTCCACCCGGCTAAATCCAACGATGGATTGATGTCAGCAAGCTCGTGAGTACACTCCTTGCCGGCTGTCCAAAGTGTTTGGTCTCAGGTAGACCAATCCCGTCAAATGCTGCCCTAACTCCATTTCATAGCATGCTGCTCAGCCGCACTCGTGCACAGCCCACGAAGGGCTCTTAGGTCCCTGTCGTGGGGATTGTCGTTGAAACCATGATGGCTGGGATTGCCATGTTGGGTCTGTCGCGCCAGGTGCTATGCACCAACTCCTGCCAAGACCGAAATGAAACTTCCCACAGACGATTACATGGCTCAGTGGGCCCAGCCATTCTGGGGCACCCCAGAGCGGGATGATTTGAGCGCGATTCGCGCCATGTGCCTCGCCAGTGTCCTGCTTTTCAAGTCGGTGCAGGGGCGGTGCCAACTCTTGGAATGCTCCCAAGCAGCTCCCCTCGTGTCCGTAGCCGAGGAACATAGATACCTTACGACTCTATGGCAACGATCCCCGCTTGAATCACAAGCACTTCCTGAACCGAGCCTATGAGCTGGGCATCAGCGTGGTGGTGGCTCCTCAGCTTAGGATTCCCATTTAACTTTCAGTTCACAGAGTCCGTCTTGGCGCTTGTCTTGTGAAGGCGATCTCAGACTACCCATACACGCAGGACACTGCTTGCGCTGAGCGGTTTGCCTTGGTCGCGCTGGTGACACCACATCTGCCAGGATACAACAGGCAAATGTGCAGCAGGATTGCCATACAATTGCTTCAACGAAATAAGGCCCCTTGGCAAGCTGAGTTCGCAGTCGAGCGAGCAGCGGCCGTGCCAGCAGGTCGCAGTATTCCGCCATGCTCCGGAATGGATTTGCAGAGAAAGGGCCCGATGGTCTCATGTACTACCATCCGAGCATCAAGGCCAGCAGGAGCAGAAAGGAGAGGAAGCTCAATCCCTCAGCCCTGAGGCGGTGATCCTGATCAACGAGCCGGAGTTGAAGATCACCTACAACGGGAAAATCGCCGAGGAAGCCTGGAGCGAAGGGCACCTTTGGCGAAAGCTTTTCACCTACTAGAGGCACATGAGAGAAGTTCAGGGACAGGATTGAGTACTGGTGTGCCGGGTCCGTTGCAAGCACAAGCAAGCACCGTCAGAATATGTTGGAATTGCATTGCGACTGCCTCGCAGCTCATCGGTGCTGAACGGCGGAGCCACTTTTAGTATCTCTGGAGCCTTCGGCAGTCGACAAAGGTTGCGAGACTTAACCAAAATCAGTGAATGGAGTGCGGCCTCTCCGAGGAGGACAGAAGTAAACAAACGTGCCTCGGGTACCCAAAACCCCGAAGCTTCGCAGAGCCCAGGTATTATGCCAAAGCCCTCCTCTCTGCGATCGACGGCGCTCTGGCCGCCGAAGAGGCCAGGAGTTTCGAGGGTGGGAGAAGCTGGGAGCCCCCTTTAACGCTTCAAAGCTTCATCAACCTGGAAGTTTCCGGAGGACATGCACCTCCATGGGCGCTTCCCGCCCTTCACTGTCGTCCTCTGGGTGGAATTCATTTTTGAGTCCCCTACCAGTGGGCGGCTGCGGGCGGGTGCTGTGTTCGGTCGATTTTGTTCCAGAGCGCTCCGATCCCCAGCGGGAGGAAGACTCACTGAGGTCCACTCGTTTGCCACCTGCCCGACCTGCAAGTCCAACGTTGCAGGTTGGGCGGTTGGGCTGTATGTCCTTGCTTCTGCGGATCCTAGTACAGGTGTCACGAACTCTTGAGAAAATAAAGGTGCTAAGAGGCTTGCCAGAGGTATGGGGTGGAGGCTGAAAGAGTCCGACCGATTGCGCAATCTGCTCAGGCAATAAAGCTGGAGAGGCCTGTGGGCATGACAGGGTGTCACGATGTGTCGGAACCAACTCGGTGGGCTCTTCAAAGTGCTCAAGCTCGCCTTGAAAGGTGCAGGTCGGGACGCTCGCTGCCCTGGGCTTTATGTACGACTTCGTGGTGGCAGGGCTTGGGGAAGTGGTCGATCGTGGTGATGATTGCATTACGGGTGCATGTGGTTCTCGTTGGGATGTCTAGGTCGGTCCCTGCAGGGAATGCTCTCGCCAAACCTGTACGACTACGCTCCTCACCATGACCTGCGGGCCGCGTTGCAGCACCGTTTCCTGCTGGGCTTTAACACGCAAGACATCACAGAGCCCCGGCGCAAGAGCAGACTGCCAATCCTGGCTGTTTGCATGCATGTGCCACTGGATCTAAGGATACCATCTGCGAGCAGGTGCTGCAGCCGTTGAAAAGCTCGCCACTTTCGGGCATGCGGGTCTGGGCTGGCGAGTACAAGGCAGGGCTTAGTGGTTTTGTGTGACCTACTGACGCCGAAATGCAGATACTTTGTGAGTGCGATACGATTGCTAGGTCTCTACTGTGCATCGCTCATGTTTCTGCACTCTTGCAACAAGGCCTGGTACCAGTCAGAGAAGAAGAACCCGATTAGCGACTTCCAAACCGACTACGGGAAAATTGCCTCGTGGGTTGGCTCCAGCAGTTGCGGCGGCGCTGGTGCCAACCTCACAGGCGCCCTGTGCCCTTTGTGGACTCCGCCTCTGCCACATTCGCAAGATTTGGCGCTTGTCCCCAGGCGTCTCCATTTTCGAGTTCCAGGTCTCGTACTTCAAGGGTACCAAGGAGCATCAGATGGACTTCGGTATCTATGAGCTCGGCAAGAAGCAGAGCCACAAGCAAAGTTAGATGACATGACCTTGAACTCTCGTGGCTTTCTGTCTCACGGATGTTGGAGAGGCTGTTGGAGTTTCAACCAAGGATAGCAACCACTCAGAAAGCCGAAGAGACAAGCTGGCAGCAGTATCCCGTCTGGTGCCTGCACAAGAAGCGCAACAACGCCGGCGACAGCTGGGTCGATGCAGTGGCAAAGGCTGTTAAACGTGTGGGGAATCCATCGTAAAACCCTTTGCAAAGCCTTAACCCTAAACCAGGAAGTTGTGAGTTTCGGGGTTTTCGGGATTAGTTTCGGTGCTGAGTTTCGGGGCGGAGTTTCGGAATGGTCAGTTTCGGTCTCACGCCATGGTCAGTTTTAGGCCCAGGCCTGCAAGAATCGGACTGAAACTGCCCGCCTCGCCCCCGAAACTGACACACCCGCGTTCCGAAACTGACTCCCGCTGTGCCGAAACCGGGTTTGAAAACCCTCGGCAGCCGATCCGAAACTAGCAACACCCTCGACCCTTTTCTCCAGGTCTTGGGTGGCGAGGCCCTGAGTGACTCGGACTGCTCAGACAAAGAGCTGACCTTTCAGGCGTGACAGCTAGGGAGAAGTCTCCGTGACCCAATCTTTTGAGGAAAGGGGGATCGGGAAAGGAGGTTTGTTCCTACGAGGGGGGCAACCTTGTGATATTCAAAGGCTTTTGGGCGAGGTGCTAGCGAACCAATGTGTATGACATGTCTTGCCGTCAGAATGAAAATTAGGAGCAGTAGCCATGTGATGTCGTTGATGCGTGCAGCAAAGCGAAGCCACTCTTCCAGACTTAAGACGCTTGGGCTTACAGCCTGACAGCGGCGAAGCCGCTTGACGTCTGTGCATTGCCGCGCTGCGGAGGTCTGTTATCGTAGCTTTGACCCAGTGTGAAGAGATGCTGGGTCCACTGTTAGATTGATAGTGAACTCGCCTCACAGGGCGCATCTGCATAGCATACAGGTGCAGAGCAGAACCATCATTTTGCGATCTTGAAGAAGGACGCCGATTTCAGCCACGGCCCTCTCTGAGTCTACATGCCTTGAGTGCTTCGCGGCGCTTGCCCCGAATCCACCTTGAAATGAAGGGGCCACCAAGCCCAAGCGTCCTAGAGCCAAGATGTTCTCCTCTGAGAGACAGAACCCCACCATCAGAAGTCCAAATGATCCATGAACTTCACATGGCAAGGCCTTCTAAAATGGTACATGTCCTCCCCAGCTGTCACCGGAGTTCCCGATTGCAAGACTGCGGGGCCCGCGCCATGGGTTTCCTCACCAGGTGTCTTGCTGGCGGGTTCTCTGGCTCTCCTGTCGCTGCAGGCAGCCTGCCGCTTCTTGTCAGTTGCCACGTCTGTTCTGGGTGACTGGTTGTTCTGGATGCAGGTTGTGGTGTCTGCGGTTGCCGGTTGGAACAGGGTCCGTGATAGCGCCTCGTCCGACTATCGTCACGACTCTCCGAGCGTTGCCTCTGTCAGGGTCAAGGCTCCGGCTCCGTGTCCCAGGCTCTGATGCTTGGCCTGGGGCCCAGGTGAAACGAGAGGGAACGGGCCGTCGGGTTTGGGGTTTCTTCGGGAGGTTTTCAATCGAAGATCGAAGGTGGTCTTCGGATTCGGACTTCCCGACTTCCGTGGAACTCTGCGACGCGTGGGTCCTTAAACAATCGGCCCGTCCGCACAGTAAGACACCATCTTTGAGGTAAAAGCAGGGACCACTGGAGGGTTGTTCGCCAGGAACCTTGGTCTCCAACGGAGCCTTCGCCTTCCTGGCCACCAAGGCCAAGACGGCTACGATTAGGGCGAGGATTAGCAGAATGATTAGCACAGAGCACCCTTAGCCTTGCCTCTCCGTGCCGCGGCCATGTCAGCACACTGTCCTCAGCCAAAGCTTCCAGGAGCTTTTCCTGGAGCAGCAGGGTTTCATCTTGGGTCCCGGAAAGCTTGGACTGCGAAGCAAGCTGAAGCAAGCAAGTGTTGGGGGCACGCCAAAGTCGCAGGCCCCCTTGACCCGATCCCTCAGAGCGGCCATGGCATCGGAAGCGCTCCGTGCGGCCTGCCACGCCGAACACCTTGCGCTGGCGGAGGCGGGATGGTTTGGGCCCCCAGCTCTTGCGGTGCTTTGGTGGAGCCGGGCTGCAGGAGGCGGCAAAGCGCTTCGAGCCGCCCGGCGTCCGTGTCTCGGCGCAGCGCTGGGAGCCTGGGATGCCCGTGCCGGAGGCCGACAACAGTGTGTGCCTGTGTGCCAGCAATGTGGGACTCCGGCCATGGACTTGTTGTGTTGGCAGGATGCAAAGCTCATTCACTGGGTGCGCCATGGCCAGGCCGTTCTGTGTGTGCTTTTGTTAGCCACTTTGCTTCAAGACGCGAGGGCTACCACAACTTGCTCGCCGAAGTCTCGCGGCAGCTTGGTGCAAGCTTCACAGATTCGGGAGACTACGAGAAAGCGCACAAAGATGCCTTCAATCCCTACTTGCAGGCCTGTGGCATTGATCCTGGCAACTTAGGCACTGAGGTCGGGCTCTGTTGCGTGTGTCCAGGAGGCGATCAAAGATCCGCCGCTCACCTGCCTTGGCATCGCTGATGCCAAGGTCCTCACTGTTGTGTCGTCTTGTTCAGGATTTTGTGGTTTCAGATCGCAGGCATGATGGGGATGTATAGTAAAAATGGAATAGGCTTTCCTACCTGGGTTTTCAGCTGAGTTCCTCCAGAAATGCGCTGATGAAGAGCCCTGCAGGCTTTGTGGCCCCTCGCAAAGCTGCTGAACCCAGAGCTCCTGGTCGTGTCGCCACTGAAGAGAGCGTGATCTCCCCAGCTCTCTGTATGATCTCGCCTCGTCACTTCATGCTCAGATCATCCGCATCGTCTCAGGACTCAGACCATCTTGGTCGGTTTCCGAGACGCAATCGCACGCGGCATTGCCGTGATAGCTCACGGAGGATGTGCACGTCTCAGTTGCCCCAGTTGGAGAAGAGCAGACTGCTTGAACTGATGGCCTGTGGGTTGGCCGTCTACTTAGGTAGAGAGCAGTGTGGCGTGAATGTCTGCGACCGACGGTCCAACAGATCAGAGTACGCCGAGACCTTCCCTGGTGTAGACACCTCGTGCATCAAGCACGAAGAGGATCCCTAGCCGCCTTAGCTGAAGCTCACGGTTGTATTATATGTTGCCAGGAAGCCCTGCACGCTTACAAGACGCAAGCTGCGCAAAATGAGCCAATGAATCGACAAGCACCCCAGTTTCCTAGTAGACTAACCCAACTTGAGTTTGTTGTGCCAACTTGTGATAGCCGTTCGGCTGCAGTAGGACTGTCCGCGCTGTCGTGAGGATCCAACCTCATCTAAGCGCCGGGAGACGTACTACGAAATGGCGCACAGGCGGGCTTGTCTGTTTACAGTCGCAAGTCATCAGAAAAAACATACCATAATCAGCAGTCGCCGCTTAGGTTTTGTCTTGTCCCCCATACGCGACGGCGAACCGGCCAAGCTTCACAGAGCCTCAAGGCCACCTCAAACATTAGGACCCTGCTGTAGAGCTCCAGCAGACACACCCCAAGCCTCGACAGCTCATCAAAAAGAGGAGGATGAGGTTACCAAGCCAGTCCTAGGACTCTGTAGTTCTGTCTCTTTCCTTCTCAAGGGCTCACGACTTCATGCTCTGGCTGCGGGCACGGCGGGAGAAGGAGATCGTGGTGGGCACGCACTCGGCCCCAGAGCTGTAGAGTTTTTTTGGGGGATCTTTCGGGAGCCTTAAGAGTCTGAGGGCTGTTGGGGGGAGGGTCCAGGGTTGAGTGTTCAGTGCGGCACCCGAGGCCTTCCTCATGGCCGTCTTTAACGTTGCTCTGGAGATTGGCGAGGACTCCATGAAGAGCTTTTTCAAGACAGGCGGCCGGCTTTGATGCACTGCAAGTTGTTGTGGTCAGGCTAGGCGATGTCTCCCACTGCAGGTGAGTTGCGATCGGTGCTGCTTCGCTTCACTGACACTGGTGGCCCCCGAAGCCGAGTCGACAGGTCCGGCTCCTGAGAGATTTGCCCTACATCCAATAATCCTTGCCTCCCTTCGCTCCCTCCCTCACCGCCTCTGCCTCCGTCAATTTCTTCCTCTCCCTTTGTCGCTCCCTCTCTCTTCTTGTTCTCGCTGTTTCTCTCGTTATCTGCCAGACAAAACGCAACTGAAGCTGCCAGCCGAGACAGTTGCAGCGTGTACTGCGAGGTGCATCCAGAACGTGGCTTGCCCCAGCATCCAGCTGGCCAACGGTGCCCGGTTTGTGAAGCCTCACGGATGCTTCATGGTCCTCGTGGTGCTTCGATGCCACTGTCGGCCGTGCCCAGGTGTTCAGGTGCCCATGATCGGATACGGCACTGCCTACTTCCAGGACGGCATCCGACGTCCGGAGCTCACCTGCCACGCCCTACGGACGGCACTGCGGCTGGGTTACCGACACGTCGATTCTGCAGCCCCTTGGAGCTATGCCAAGTGGATAACGTGCTAGACGACAGTATCGCGATCTTGCTCTGTTTCCGTGGAAAGATATTATCATAGAACTCTATCAGTACTTATCCACCACACACGGATTTCTTTGCCGGGCGAAATCTCAACCTTCCCTTCCGATCCCAGGTGATGTACGGCAATGAGCGGCAGGTAGGCGGCGTTCTCGCCGACTTCTTCGCCCAGGGCAAGCTGGCACGAGAGTCGGTTTTCTGGAACGCAAAGATTGGGGCAATGCCAGGGCGAGAAAGCCTCACGAGAAACTGTAATGTTCGTGGGGTGCTCGAAGGTATTTCTGACGACGAAAGTTGCCCACATGCCCACAGCCGACTACCCGAATGCAAAGACGCAGTACATGCACCTTGAACGCAAGGTTGTATCAGAGGGAGGCTCACTGATCCGAAGCCCACAACCCAAAACTCTTGACGACCCGTCCTTGACAGTGGGAGAATGTCAAGTTTGCTGCCAGCGGCTTGAGCAGAGAATATCGAAGTGTAGAGTCATTTTGCTCGCCGCCGTCCCTACATGGTCTTTGCCGAAGTCACCACAAGAGCAAGATGCCTGGTGGCTTCAGAAGTTAAATGGTGTCGATCAGGAATGGCGCAGCTGAGGTACAACCCCGAGCTGAACGCCTACCACGGCGTGTTGCAGGAGTTCCACCAAAGCCTCTACGACTTGGGCGTAGGATTCGTGGATCTGCTTCTGATTCACTGGCCCGGGCTCGCGGTGCTCCCCGAAGACAGAGTTCCGAAGGAGCCAACTCCCGAGCCTCTGTTGGACCCAAACGAGAACAACCTTCCCTGCAGGACGAATTGCCGCCCACGCCCAGCCGGGAACTCATGAGGGCGAAGCGGAAGGAGTCTCCATGGCCTTCAGACTCGAAGCGCCTTCTCAAACTTGAAGCCTTTAAGCCCTGAACTAGTCGACTCGAAGCACGCGGACAGGAGATGTGGTCGGCTCTAGAGGGCATCCACGAGAGAAAGCTGGCGAGGGCGATTGGCGTTCCCCAGCAGTGCAAGAGATTTTTTGGTAATGATTAAGATTGGGTTTTGAGGTACACAGGTATACAGTACTATATTAACTGCTACAACGATGTTGATCTTGCACGTCGAAGTACCGGTGACTTCTGTGCCCCGCCACCTTATGCCAGCTGGCAGCGCGGGAGCTTATGCGTCCGAATGAAGAGATCTGCCCAGGTGTCCAACTTCACGTGACTTGGCTTCGGTTTTGTTTTCATCTGCGGCGGGGAAAGCCCGCAGCAGCCTTTGTCGCAAGGAAAGAGCACCTGGCAGACCTCCTCCCCTCCTGCAAGGCCGGGCCCCCGGATTTTGAAAAGCTGGGAGCAGCGGAGCAGCTCCAGGTGATGCCCATGATGAATCAGATCGAGGTCCATCCCTATCTGGTCGAATGCCTCAGCTCGCTCTCTGGACTGCCGGATGCGGCGTGCCAGCAAGCTTCGCGCTGACACTAACGAGGCCCAAGTGGAACTCGTCGAATACTGCCAGGGTCATGGCATTCAGGCTTGGCAGTGGCGTTTTACAAAAGTATACGTGGGTCCTGCGCTCCGAAGACCCGGTGCCCTCAAACCTTGCCAGGTTACAGCTTACTCTCCTCTGGCCGCCGGGCACTTGAACCTGATGCAGGCCTGCGGGCGTGTCACGGTGCATGGCTAGGCTTGAGTCGTGCTACTCAGATCGAAACTGTCAGGATCCCGTGATTCTGCAGATTGCCACGGACAAAAGCATAGGACTGCTGCCAGCTGGGGCTTCTTGTTGGGCTGTTTGTCTTTCCGTGCAGTGCAGAAGCCTAAGCCCCTCGTTCCAGGACCGGGCCAGGTGGAAGCTCGGCGCAAGGAATGTACAATCGGAAGCTTCATTCGTCACTGTACTGTCTAGACAGTGTTTGCAACAACTGTGAGCCATCGAACTCTCTCCAACGCTTCAGGTGCTATCGTGGTTGCTGCAGAGAGACATCATTGTCATTCCGAAGTCTGCCAACGAGAAGCGCATGCTAGAAAACCTGTCCGCGTGGCTTGACTTTAGTCAACTTGCCGCCTCCCATCACTTCCCCAGCCCTCGCCGCCGCGCGCTGGCTGCTAGTAAGGTCAAAGGGCACTCTGTCAGCGGAAGAGATGGCCAAAATCTCGGCATTGGACAGAGGCCACATGTGGCCATTGCATGTCAGGCGGCATGGCATTGGCGACTTCTTCAGTGGTGACCCTCGCAGGAATGCACACCTGTCCGGATCCGAAGACGATTGCCTGAGACCAGCCGACTGCTACAAATCCCTCGCTTGCGCATCGTTTAAAATGATGGCCTTGCTGCGCCCTTCGGCGGATGGCGCTTGCCCCCCTCTGCTCCCGAATCCTCTTGTCTTCCCTGCACATCCCACCGCGCTCAGGGCGAGATCAAGGCAGCGCTGGAGAGTTGGAGTGTGGAGGCGAACAGAAGCTCCATGCACCCTCGGATACGGCGAGCCGCTACTTGTAGCCGCTGGCCAGGAGACATCGGTGGGCATCCTGGCAACAGGTCGAGCACCCACATCACCTCCCGAGGCTTCGAGCTCTTGTTCTTGACGCGCCAGGCCTGGCAGTTGCCGGCACCTTGGTGGCCTTCCTCCTCCCTTTGTCATGGGCCTGGCCTGTGCAGAACGGTCTGGCTCCCAAGAATGCCTGGGGAGGGCCTGTAGACGTTTCGAAGTGCAGTACCTAACATCGATCGCTGAGTCGTCAACTTGTGCATTGCCATCACTGCAGCGCCGGGGCCTTAGACGTGTCATTCCTGCCACGCTGGGCACAGACTGGAAGCCAAAGCCTGGAAGAGCAACCCTCAGCTGCGCCTCCTGGCTTGCCAGGCGGGCTCTGGCGTTGCCGCGTTTCCAGACCATCGCGCTGCTGCTCTTCGGTGTAGCAGCGTGCCCTGCTTCGGTAGTGGAATCATGATGCAAGCGATCCGTCTGCCATCAGCGACCAGTTTTTCCTACCAACAGTGCCATCGACAGCAGGGAGCAAGGAGCGAGTAAGCTGAAGAGCATCCGGTCAAGAACTGATCCTTCCGAGACGTCTCTGCTTGCTAAGATTCTGAGTTTCTTGCTATTCTGCATCGTCTCCATCTTGTTGAGGACGCTTCAGCGCGGTGTGGAGCTTCAGTTTCGAAACAAACGCTTCCGGTTTGCATGTCTAGCGCCAGTTTTGCCTAACGACATTCCTTCACCCCACCTCCAAATTCGAAAGGGGAGGGAAGACCCGGACCTACCTGTACTGAGCCCTAAACCCCGCTCTTTCAGACTTCGATCCAGAATTTGTGAGAGCCTTCTTGCTTCTTTCGGCCGGTTTGGGCGCTGTCGGGCACTACTGAGATAACTCCGAAGACAAGTCCAAAGCATGCCAAAGCCAAAACCTTAAACTTTAAACCCTCAACCCTCGACCCTCGACCCTAAACCCTAAACCGCAAGCACAAGGCTTTAAACCCTAAACCTTCGACCCCAAACCCTAAACCCCAAGCACTGTGAGCTTTAAGCCCTAAACCCTTGACCCTCAACCCCCAAAATGCTCCAAGAGGTACGACGTGCTGAGTACCTTGGGACCCGTTCTGGCCGCGCGTCTCCTCGGAGCAGGTATCGGTGGTGGGCTCTCGGGGTTTAGGGTTTAGGGCCCCTAAACTTCCTAAACCCTAAAGGGGATAGTAAAGTTTAGGGCTCTGTGGTTTAGTAAAGTATAGAGCTGCATGTCGGATGAGTAAAGTTTCGGGGTTTAGGGTTCAGTAAAGTTTAGAGCTTCAAGGCTGAAAAGCTTGCTGTAGGGTTTAAAAACGTTTAGGACTTTAGCGGTTAGTAGAGTCTAGGGGCTTAGCGTTCAATAGAGTTTAGGGCATTAAGTGTTCATAAAGTTTAGGGCCGTAGGGTTCAGCAAAGTTTAGGGCTTCAGGGGTTAGTGAAGTTTACGGCTTTCGGGTTTAGCAAAGTTTAGGGCATTTAGGGTTTCGGTAAAGTTTAGTGGTTTAGGGGGTGGCCAACTTTAGTGGTTCAGGGATTAGCAAACTCTTGTAGTTTAGGGATGAATAAGTAAAGTTTAGGGCATTAGGGCTCTGCTGATTTAGGGGTTAGTAAAGTTTAAGGCGAAAGGTTTTAGTAAAGTTTAGGGCTTTAGGGGCTAGTAAAGTTTGATTTACATGTAGGGCTTTGGCGGTTAGTAAAGTTTAGGGCTTCAGGGATCAGTAAAAGTTTGGGGGGTTTAGGGCAGACAGTTTCGAGGTCTAGTGGTGAGTAAAGTGTGGGGCTTCAGGGGTTTCGGGATTTGTAAGTTTTAGGGTTTAGGGGTTTAGGGTATAGTGAGGTTCGGCTTTAGGGCTTTGGTGTTTGGGTTTTAGAAAAGTTTAGGGTTTAGCAGTTTAAGTACGCCACCTATCTTGCTTCAAGGGTCGGGCCAGCAACCATTCATCTGCAGATGCCGCATGTTGTCAGGTCCCGGCAGCGTTTCTTCTTCTGCCATGGCGCAGGTTGGCGTGGTAAGCTGTAGGAGATTTCGTTTTGTGTTTCAAAGATTGCCTCTGCTTACCAGCAAGGGCTCTGTGGCTGTGAGTCCGAGCCCCTGGTGCACCCAATCCCCACTGACAGGTGGCACTGTCAAAGCTTGGGACTACAGGAAACCTGCTTCCGACCTGGAGGTGGGACCAGTGCAGGTTGAACACCTTGTGCCATTGTTATGACGCCTTTGCTACACCAATCGTCTGGGAGACCATGTTGCCCGCTTCCAGAGCCGTGTTGGCTCGAGTGCATGGTTGTTCTTTTTTCAATGCGCGTGCTGACAAATCTCTGAGTGTCGCCTCAGACGGCCAGTGAATGCCCAAGGCATTTCGCACATGGTCGTTGACTCTGCTCGTAGCCAGCTTCCTAATACGTTCTCGCGGTCTTTGCTTGGAAGACGGCATTCCCGAAGCAGATAGATATTTCTTGCAAGACAATCGAGGTGCTGACATCCCGGTTGGATTTGTGGAAGCCGACTGGTCCTCGGCGGAGCTGTTGACAATGTTTGCTCAAATTGTAACTGCAGAGGTCTTGGGGTATCGCACTTACGTCCATTCCGTGAGAGCTTCTGGGTCTTGGACGGCCCTCTATGCTTTGGTGGGCTGTCGCGACTTTAATCTGGGCGAAGCCAGCCTGGAGGGCTGCGGCAAGGAGACGAGAATCCATGTGGCTCTGGACATCTACACCTCGGCCTTGCAAGATGCACCTGCCACTCTCGAGAGGCTGTTCCCACAGCATGCGCCGGTAAGTCTTGGAGGAATTGGCTTCGTGGGGGAGGAGTACCTCTTTGTGAAGCGTGAGGTCCAAGATTTTGCTTATCAATCTGCAGGGCTGACCCTGGACTACCACCGCACATACAATGCAAGCCTCTCCCAGGCCAGCGCCGTGCGCGCCCTGTTCGACAGTATCGAGGATGTGCTCCTGCCCGATTTGGTTGCTTGCGACACGGCCGGGACGAACTGGGTGCACCATGGAAGGCTTGCTGAATATGTCAAGTGGTCTGGCGACACTGATGGGGTCCAGGAGGTTCCTGGAGATGAAGGCCCGAACTATGTGGCAAAATGTCACGGCAACCACTGGTGGCCGTCCCCAGCTTGCAGGCACGATGTCTCCGAATGCATTCCACTCCTTACGAGTGGCAGCTATGGCTGGCTGCTCCCGTCCTTCATGCATCGATCAGCTGCCTATGCTCTTCCTGTTGCCATTGGCATCGTGGATGACTTTGACAGGTATGTCTACTATGTTGAGAACCTAAAGGTGCTCTTCTACTGGTGGCTACCTGATGGGACCTTTGTCACCATGAACCCGGAGGCCATCCTCTTCCCCCGCTTCAGTGCGGCAGAGTGGGAAGCAGGGAACCGAAGGACCGCGCCAGCCTCCACACAGATCCTGAAAATGGTCAGCGCTGACCTGGAAGAGAAGAGTCCGCTGATGCATGCGATGCTCAGCGACCTGACTTTCAACCGAGATGACGTCCAAGAAGCTATTGGCCAGATGGAGACTGGAAATAGTACGTATGATGTAGCTTGCAATTGGCTACGACGGGACAGCAGCTGGCGCCAAGTCGTCCCTCTTCGTACCCAATGCACTGCAGGCTCTGGAGTTGTCGACAAAGAAGGCCTGTTCCTGTCGTCCCGCACGAGGGCATCGGAGTGCAGGATGTGCCCCGCAGGGACATTTTCAGAGGCCTTCGATGATAGCAGCGGAAGCACACGCCGCTGTGTCTTTTGTCAAAGCGGCCGTTATCAGCAGCTGGCAGGCGAGACCGCCTGCGTAGCTTGTGAGGCCGGCAAGATTTCCGCCGTTAACGGCTCCACGGAATGCGAATTTTGTGCTCCTGGCTCCTTCGCAAACAGAAGCGGCCTCACAGAGTGCAGCCTTTGTGGAGACGAGAGGTGGACGACCAGCGAGTGCCTGAACACCTCCACCGGCGAGAAGTGGGTCGCCGTGCGTGGGGCACCCTCACAGCGCCTTTGTCGTTGCATCGTCGGAACTTACCTCAGTGACGGCCGCTGCCAGGACGTCCGAATGTCTTTCTCTGCAGCTAGCATCGAGGAATGAATACCGAAAGGTTTTTTTCATATTGATTTTGTTTCATTTCCTTGCCAATACACGGGCGACCGCGTCACTTGTGACTTGTGATGACGAGCCACCAAGCCTTAGCTAGTCACAGCCAGGTATCAATGCCCCAACATCAACTCCATTACCCCCCCAAATACCACAAACCCCAAAGCCTTCTTTTTGAACCTCGAACCCCCATCCCATAGTTCTTGTTTTCATCTCCAAACCCAAACTCGTCGGAGGACTGTCCGATGGGCTCCATCTGCCCTGGCTCGGGGGAGCTCGAGCTGCGCCCAGGCTTCTATGCGTCGAACGAGAGCCCGGGTGCCGTCTTCGAGCCCTTGCGAAGAGTTTCAGGGACGTTGAGGTCTAGGTCTAGGTTGGGCTGTACATATGGTTGGAGGAGGTGCCCAGGTGTGAGTTTGGAGACATGAGCTTTGGAAGTGTCTTTGTACTGTTCGTTCTCTAGTTGCATCCGGGTGTTGCAATTCCGATGGCGGCATTGCATCGAGCAGCCATGCTCTGAAGACTTCGCATGGCAACAGCGACTGCTTCATAAAAAAGACAACAGAAGGGAAGGTGTGGGAAGGTGTCTGTCTGTGTGTCTGCTTTTTCCTCCCAGGAGTGCCATGAACTCCCGGAGCGCTGCCCCGGGGGCTCTCCGGGCTCCTGTGCCAGAGGCAGAGCCGCAGAGGGTTGGGGCTTCAGGGTGACCGGTAGGGCCTAGGGCCCTCCGGGGCCTTGGGGGGCTCAGGACGGGCTCATGGCACTTCTGAAGCCGAAGCCCCAAATTTTCCGAGGCCGCGACAACCAAAGCATTGCTTGCGCCAGCTGCTTGCCGGGTTGGCGCGAGGATGATATCCGTGGTGAGTGTGTGGCCTGCTTCAGCAATGACTACATCGTGGCGGCGGGTATTGGAGTGATGCTGCTTGTGTTTGCGGTCACATGGCATTTAGTGATGATCTGGGCCGGCAACAGAAGTCAATCGCGTCCGCTGGTCCTTGCCGGAATAGGCATGGGTCAAGTCGTAACCTTTGCACAGCTGTTGCTCATTATCAGGCAGTTCGGGGTGAAGTGGGGCGAGCCCTTCCTGACTTTGCTGAAGATGCTGGACGTTGTTGCCTTCGATGTGCTGCTCAGTTCCTTCAGCTCCATCAAATGCTTTGCAGAGGTTCCCACACTATCACTTTTCGTAATACAGTCGTTCGCCATCCCGTGTTGCCTGGTTGCAGTGTTGGCCGTGACCCATGTCGTGTACAGCAAAGTGCGAAGGTCAGGCGGCAAAGAGGTACCCCTTCGCCTGTTTGGACGTTCCCTGGGATTTCTGGCAGTGCTCTTCTTTATTGCAGCTTGTTCGCTGCTGCTCCGACCTTTTCGATGCAAGGGGCATCCGAATGGCCTGTACACCATCGATGACTACCCCGATGTTTTCTGTGATGGGCAAGGAATTCATCTGCAGATGTGCTTGTACGGGGGAGTTGCCCTTTTGGCGCCCTTAGCCTTCTTGTCGGTGTGTGCCTGGGTGATTGTGATCGAATTCCCTCGAAAGGTAAGGGCTGCGGATGCCAACTTTGTGCGAGCCTGGTCCTTCTTGGCCATGCGTTTTCGACCTGGAGCTCAGGGCTTCTGGGTTCTTGTTAAGGAAGTTTGATCTAAGTTACCAGAATAGGGATCTATAGTATGGTTTCTTTATTATGGCAACTTAGATTAAAGCCCTTAACAAGAACCCAGGCTTTGCTGTTGTCTTCTTGTTCCGCAACTTGATGATTGTACTTTGCCCTTTACTGCCCTCCGAGACGGCTAGGATGCTTTCCATGAACTTTATCCTTTACCTCAGCTTGTGTTGCTCTGCTTATGTAAAGCCCTGGCGTGTTCGTTTGAGCACCCACCTGGACCTCTTGATGCATGGCGGTGCGCTCACCATCCTGGACATCGGTGCCCTTTTCGTCCCTTCTGCAGACAGCTACAGCTCCATGCTGGCATGCGTGGTCATTGCCGTGCTCGTCGCCATGTTGCTTGTGCTCGTGAGTTTGTACGGACTCGTGAGACACCTCATTGCAAAGACACACAAGCGCTATTCATTCTTTCTCTGCCATCACAAGCAGGCAGCAGGCAGCTTGGCCCGCCTGCTCAAAATTGAGCTTCAGCATCGTGCATCGAAGTTCAAGACCTTCATTGATTCAGACGACCTCAAGGACCTCTCGAAGCTCTTCAACCATGTGGCTCACGATGTGGAGAAAGTCGTCATTCTCGGAAGCCCTGCAGTTCTATCGCGGAAGTGGCTCGGTTGTTCTTGCCACTGAGCTCCTGCCCCTTTGCTTTAGGGTCTGCACGATGTTTTTTGCTGCCTTCGGCTTTGGCTTCAGGTGTTTTTGGAGTGATTATGCTGATTTTGCGTGCCTTTGTGTTTTTGCCTTTCGTGTCCGAACCTGGAGGTTTTTTGCCGATGTTTGTGCTTTTTTTGTGCCTTGGTTTTGGACTTTTGCACTTTTTTTGCAAGGAGAGATCCATGGCCCAAGCATAAGGACTTGCATGGTCTAATCCGAATCCATGGTTCTAATCCGTCCTGACAAGAGAAGAGAACATCTACGTCCCTAGCATAATGACATGCATGGTCTAATCCGTTCTGAGAAGAGAGCAGGCATGGCCCAACCATGACGACGTGCATGGTTTGCAGCATAGTCCAGTCCTTCTTTGCAAGAGTGAAACACAAGGTTTTTCTGTAATTCCCGACCTTTCCAAAATGAACACGAAAGTCCAATAAATTACAGCCTGTCCTTGGTTTCCGGAAGTGTCGAAACACGAGGGCGGCAAATCAGCCCCGTACCTAGTTCTTGCAACACATGTAAGAGTTGTTGAACTCATAGGGACCCTTAGCGGGGTAGGGGGGAGGGGGGTAGGGGACTACACTTCCTGAAATTGCAGGTATTAAAGCCCCCTACCCCCCTCCCCCTACCCCCCCTAAGGGTCTTTATGATGAACATTTCAACACTGTAGGAAACAGAATCGGATGTTAGTTTTGGTACCTCAGCGACACCTGAGGTGGTGTGTTGGTGAAATGGTGACAGCAAGGCAGCAGAGTGTACCAAGCCTGCTCATCACACTTCCGGGTTTCTCCATGCCCGACGAGTCCTTCAGAAGGCACTACGCTAATGCCGTGGGTGACATCAGAGACTTGTCCAGCTTGGGAATCGGACTTCCAGAGGTTAACGATACCTTGAAGTGGCTCTGGACACTGGAAACATTGGAACTGAATGTGGTCAGTGCCGAGGGCATAGATGAGGTCGTGGCAAGCCTTACCCAAACCGCAGGCACCAGCATTTGTCAGGGCTCCAAGGACCAGGATGTGGATGGAGTGATCCTCGCGGACCCCGATGACATGGAAGCGGTCGCGACGGCTTTGGTCTTGTACGACCTGCTCGCCCCGCTTCTAGTAGGCTCCTCAAGTCTCAAGCTTGCAGTTCTAACAAAGGCTCAGCCAATTCCGGTTGATTCGGTCTGTGCCGTCCTCATTTGCAGTGATGGCGGCCTTGCTTCCAAGCAGATCGCCGAGTGGCTGACGCAGGCAAGTTACTTAACCTTCTGCGCGGTTCTGCCAATTCTGGTTACAGACGACTTCCAGTTTCCATCTTTGTCCTCCTTTCGGGAGGTCGCGAGCACTGGCATCGAAAATGGCGACACTGCTTCCTACTTCCGGATCATAAAGGCAGTTTTCCAGGAGGTGGCACTCTTGTTCACCCCTCACTCGTCCTCGGCGATGGAGCTGGACCTACGCGTCGTGCAGATTGCGCAGCGCCTGCAAGACGGGGACTCTCAGCCCCTGGCTGCGCGCTGCGCCTCCATCCTTTTTGAGAAGGACCCCGGGCAGGGATTCACATCAATGGAGGGCTTATGGGAATATAGCCGTTCGGAACCCCATCCCGGCATTTGACCATGTTCGCGCAAGATCGTGGTGTGGAAGCCGTGTGCACAGGCGGTAGCATGCAAGAGGTCAATATGTTTCAGGTGTCAACATTGCCTTTTCTTGGGTTCCAACTCTGCCCCGGCAGAGGCAGAGGACATATGCACGAACCTGATGCAAACATACAGTGAGGAAGTGGGCACCGATGTAGCGCGAATCCAGTCCTGAGTACGAAGTTATTAAGCTCGCCCCGTGTCTGCTGGAAGTTTGGAGCTGAAGGCGAGGGTGAAGTGAGAAGATGCGACTTCGTGTGAAAGTCCACATTAAGCGATCATTTTCGCTTGAGCTTTGGAATAGGCTTCATGTCCGATGTTTCAGTAGAGCACTCAAGCTATGTTCAGACATGAGCTTTGGAACAACTGTTCCTGCCTATGGTCCATGCCCTACGTTCCCAGGAAATACAATGTACCTGGTACAGGTTTGGGGTTCCGGCCCCTCTGGTGGATGCCCAGAGACTCCAAGCAGCGAAGGAGGACCCACACGCCCAGAGAACCATTCCAGGAGCACCCTTCTCCCAAGACCAAATATGCAAGGCGCTGTGACGAGAGCACGATTGTTGAAGGCGGAAAAGCACGGGACGAACCACACCCAAGACACGCATTCCGAGACCCGTAAAGAGTAGCAGGATTTTCGGGCCGAAGTCGTCCTTCTCAGGACCGGGATGATGAGAGAGACGAGTTTGCGAACTGCTTCACGAACAGTTACGGCTTGAGTTTCGGGCTCGGTTCCGCCTCCTTCCGCCCAAGGCGGGGGTCGGCCACCACTCAGTCGGAAGAGAAGGACGAGATGGTGGAGGAGGTTTTCTGAGAAAGACTTTCACGCCCCGAGCGCGGAGGACAAGTAAAGCAGGGGAGCTTTGAATCCTAAACCCGAAGCCCTGAACCCCCTAAACCTAAACCCTACACCCCTAAACCCTACACCCCGAAGCCCTAAGCCCTCAGCCCTGCAATCCCAAAGCCTGAACCCTAATTTCTGGGCTGTTCTTGAGAGGCCGGGCCTTATCGAGGCCGGGCCCTCGATGTGAGAAGAGCTTTTGGCCAATATAGGGGCCTTAAAAAATAACCCCTACTAGTTTGGGGTTCCTTATTATACTTGTAGTATATTAAAAAACACGTAGGAAATACTGGGTTCTTATTAAGGAAGTTAGGTTAAGTTCCCATACTAGGGATCTATGGTAAATAGTATGGTTCTTTATTATGCCAGAACACACGATGATATATTAGCAGCAGTACAATATACGATGATGGACAATACAGTTTTACCTGTAAAAGTAATGCCATAGTAAAGCATGTGCATTACAAAATCTACTCTAACAAACTAGAGTACGCACTATAACACGTATTTTTCGTAAACCCTGAGACACATACTATACTGTCTCCCAGAATAGTCGTTCATTTTGTTCGGATATACTGCATCAACCCAGCTAGATGAAATCTGAGAAGCTGAGGTGGTCTTAGGCAGCCGCCCCAGCGACCGGCCCTCAGCTGCACGGCCTTCTGCTTTCGGGTTGATCCTCTAAGAAGTTTGGAGGATGTTTTGGGCCTTGGCGACGTCGTCTTTCCAGCGGTGCTTGCAGGTTGGGCGACGGGCTCAGAGGCATCTGGCCATGGTATTCCCTCAACCCGACACGTAAACAATCTAAAAAGTATTAGCCAAGGCACTGCGCCGAGATCTTCAAAGTGAGTCCGGAAGCAGGCAGCATGGCTGTGAGCATTCTGCAAATGAAGCCGAGACTGGAAAAATGCCAGGCCCGGGTATTTCATGGCTGCGCTCCTGGGCTACGTGCTTGGGCCGCCTGCCTCACGGGACAAGCCCTTCCAAGATTCCTAGGACTCCTGTGCTCGGCACTGCTGCACCCACTGTCACTGGAGAATCTGCAGGTGTTCGATTCGACATCCCGGCACTGCGCACCACCCCAAGTAGTCAGCTGCCAACACCGTTCTAAATCCCGCATCTTGGAGCCCAATCCTAAACCCAACACCCCACAATGCAACTGCTGGTGACACCCCAAACTCCTTCAATCTTGGGCCGTCAGAGGTCTGCCGGCTGTGAGGCTTCCGTGTACGGCTTCAATCTGCCGGGCCTGCCAGCAGGAAGCCCGGAGAGGAACCTTGTCCGTGGAAGTATTTCATCATTTTCTCGAGTTAACGGCCCCCAGAGCTTCTACTGACACAATATGAATAGGGTTTGGGGGGTATATGATACTATAAGTATAATAAGGAACCCACAGTATAGTATAGGTAATTATTAGTTATTAAGGCCTCTAGAATCGCTTCGACCTTCTCTGCGGTCAGGCCTTGGCCCTCCTGGTGCCTGCCATGCTGGGCCCGCGGCCTCAGCGACACGGAGGCCAAAAGGGGGCCTTAATTAAGGAATATACCTTAAACTATAATAGGATCCCTAAAATGATTTAAGGTATATTCCTTAATTAAGGGGTTTTGGAGTCTCTGTGCGAGTACGAGTGGACGGAGAATCGGGATCTGGCGAAGGGCTGCAGGCTTCGACATAGGCCGAAGTCTTTAAGACTTCTGCAAACCCCGACGCTTGAAGTTCTTTTGGTGCCGAGGTTGCGTTTCTTTGCTTGCCGCCATCCGGGGTGAGCTGGCTGAGCTACGGGGAGAGCGGCCTTCCGAAAAAGAGGTCGATCCGTGCAAGGCGAGCTAATGAGGCCGAGTGCACTGACTGTTAAGAGGTCGTGCAATGAGTTGAATCGAAACCCTCGTCTTGGTAGGAGACAGTCCGGCTGAGGCTGAGGAGCTTTGCCACACGTGTGCCTGTTGAGCGCAGGTCGCGCAACTGCCAGCCACTTCGACATGGCAGGTCATCTTTAGGCCGATCGAGCAGCATCTGGAAAGTCGAAGAGAAACTTCCCTAAACCAGGGAACCAGGGTTATCTTGGGTCTTCCCCGGAAAGGCCCTGAGCTGACTCCCCTACACGGAAAAGCCCTTAAGAGAGCCCTTTAAATGGAACCCTCAAATTTGCCTATAATCCTAAGAACCCCTTTAAAGGGAACCCCAAAAAACTGTAAAGCCCGTTTAGAGCCCTTGTACGGGGTCCCTATAATGGTCTAAAACCCCAAGAACCTTTGAAGAGGGAACCCAAGAATCCCCCCCCCAAAGCCTACGAGCCTCTGCAAAGGGAACCTATGATCCTCTAAAGCCTTTAGCACCCCTGAAAAAGAAAAGCCCATCATCCTCTAAAGCCGAAGAGCTTGAAAGGTAACACTGTAATCCTCTAAAGCCCTTAAGAACCCCTCAACTGCAAACCCCCGAGACTCCTCTGAAACCCTCAGAGCCCGTTCAAAGGGGACCTATAATCCTCTAAAGCCCTAACCTTAAAATGGAACCCCCCCAATAAAAGCCTTTGCAGAACCCTTAAACGAGCCATTTCAAGGGAACCTTTTTATTTGCCTAGAATCCTACAATCCTACAAAGGCCCTCATTGAAGCCCTTAACTACTGGAAACCTCCCAAAACTTTCATGTCTTGGCAGAGGCACGCGGATGGTCCGGTGGGCGAGGACCCGGGAGCCGACCTCCTCACAGGGTGCCCCTGGGTTCGGGTTTGGGCTTCATAGTTTTAGGTTTCAGGGTTTAGGATTCATGGTTTAGGGTTTGGGGTTTCGGGTTCAGGGTTTATAGTGTTTAGAGTTTAGGGTTTGGGGTTTAGGGTTTCGGGAAGCGTCGAGCTGCCGCTTCGCCCTTCTGGCGCCCTGAAACTTCGGAACTCGCCGACAATGAAACGACGAAAACGCTGGAGTCCTGAAGCTCCGGAAACCTGAAGTCCCCAAGCCCTCCACGGCCGCGGCCACGGTCTGGGGAGTGGCTGGCAGGTACGGCTTCGAGCTGGCCATCAAGAGCAGCGAGCTGGAAGCTCAGAGTCGGGTTTGTCATGTTTCAGGGGTCCCTTTCCGGGTTCTCTGGTGTCACATGTTGCCACTATACACTCTTCAGAACTTCGGGTGAGCTTTTTGCTGAACAAGCTTTTGGCCCGGAAGGTGCCAAGGAGAGCAAAGGACAGAGCACAGGGCCAGCACCGTGAACGATTGCTGAGGTACAAGACGCATGCAGAGGTGCCGAGCTTGAAATGTGTTTCCGTTGCGTGGTTCGAGAACAGAGGAGGGTTCAGATCACTGCAAACTTAGACGTATGGCCATCTTGCGGCCACAAACCTTCCCAGGAAAAGTAGAACAAGTCCTCGACCCTTACAGGAAGACGACAAGGGCGACAAGGGCGACAAGGAGGACTTTGCCACGGCTCACCCTTTCGGGTTTGAATTCGGCGGTCGTGTCCGAACAGGAGAGAACGAGACGTAGTCCTCTTCAAGTTGCATCCGCCGCAGAGCCAAAATCGGCTCACAGTTTTTCGCTCATGCGGGAGCCCCCATGGTCTCGGTGCCAGTTACGGAGTACACGAAGGTGTCGGCGGCCGACTACTCCTTTAACTCGGAGTCCCTCAGACAGAATGGGGCCAAAGTGGCGGTCGTTGCAGAGTGGCAGCGCGGTTTGCTGCTCCTGTCTCGCTTGGATAATCTTGCCGCACGAACAAGATCCAAAGCGTATGGTGCTGTTATTCAAGCGTGCGGTCGCAGCGCCAAGTGGGCCCTGTCGTTGGCTTTGCTGACGAGCCTTGATGCTCAGGCCGTGCAGAAGGACGTGACGGTGTACACGGCTGCCATGCGAACCTGTGGACTGGGAAGACAGTGGCAGCTTACACTGGAATTGCTTAGTCAAGCGCTTTCTAGCTCAGTGCAGGTCGACCTGATCGCCTACAATGCTGCAGCCTCCGCCCTGGAAAAGAGCAGCCAGTGGCAGCAGGCAGTGGCGCTCCTGCAGAAGCTGGAGGCAGTTAGGCAAGGCAGCGACAAATTCACGTACAGCTCTGCCATTGGTGCCTGTGGCAAGAAGGGCCTGTGGCAAGCAACGCTCGACCTGTTTGCAAATATGCGACGGACACAGATCGAAGCTGATGTGCGCACATACACGGCTGCCATCGCCGCATGTGGTGCAGGAAGTAAATGGATGCAAGCTCTGGCTGTGCTGATGGAGCTTGCACCTTCAGGTCTGCAGCCAGACGTGATTGCGCACACAGCTGCCCTCCAGTCTTGTGCTCAAGGAGCTCAGTGGCAGCAGGCTTTGGCCCTTCTGGGTCACATGCCGTTGTGCCGTTTGCATGCAGACCTTTTTGCCTACAATTGTGTCATGAATGCGGGCGTGGAGAGTACACAGTGGCAGATGGCTGCCGCCTTGCTCGAGTCGCTGTCGCGGAGTTCGTTGAAGGGTGATTCCTATACATACAGCATCTGCCTCCGTGCCATTGGCTGGGGAGAGCAGTGGGTCCGCTCCTTGGCCCTTGTGCATGCTCTCGGTGATCAGGGGCTCTTGAACACCGCGGTTCTTAATTCGGTCATCAGCTCGTGCAGCAGCTGCTCGTGGCAACCAGCTTTGGAGTTTTGGGCTTTACTTGCACGTGCGAATTTGCAGCCAGATGAGATCACGCCTGCCGCCGTCATTGGGGTATGCGAGAAAGGAGGGAAGTGGAAGCAAGCTGCCGCCTTCCTCCAGCGAATGGATCGAACGGCCCTGGAGACCAACACTCGAGTCTGCACAGCGGCGATCGCCTCCTGCAATCTCCAGGCAGCTTCCTCCCAAGAGCCTGGGATGGCGGCCTCAAGTGCATGGACTTGGGTACCTGCCTTGCGGCTGTTGGGCTCACTGGAGCATCGTGGACTGCAGGGCGATGATTTGTCCACCAACTACGTCATCGTGTCTTGCGCCGCTTCGGGACGATGGCAGGAGGCTCTGGCGGTTCCCGTAACAATCGAGGGCGTGGCCACCTCCACGTGCAACGCTAAACTCGCCGCGTGCGCGGAATGGCAGAAAGTACTTGCTCTATATGGCACTTCGCTGCGAGCCCAGCTGACTCCGGATCTCGTGACGTACAGCACAGCCATCGGTGCTTGCGAGAGAGGGGAGCAGTGGCTGCAGGCTTTAGACTTGCTGGTGCAGATGAAGGGCATCCGGCAGGTGGATGCGATGGCGTACACAGCAACAATAGGTGCCTGTGCCGGGGGAGGGCACTGGCAGCATGCGCTGGCCCTGCTGGAAGAAGCAGGCGGTATCCGAGTGAACCCAGACGACATGATGATAGCTTCAACAGCAACGGCCTGCACCAAGGCCACTCAGTGGGAGATCTCTCTGGACTTCGTAAATCGAAGAAACGCAGGAAAGATAACAACATCCACTGTTTTGAGTGCTTTCCTCAACAATTGAGGGAACTTGCATCCAGGATGCATGCTGCCGGAACAGAAAATGGACACGAGCCGCGTGTATGTTCAAGCCAAGTGACGAATCCAGTCGAGCCCAGCTGCCTCGTTCCGTGGTCTGTCGTGTCCCTTTCCTCGTCTTCTTGCCCGGAGCTGTGACCTGCAAGGACGAGAAGGCTGATGCAAGCTCCGAGGATCCGCAAGGCTCAACCGGGGCCCCAAATAGCCCCAGAGCTCCGCTCCTTTCCTTTTTGCCAGGCGAGGTGGCCGGGAAGCTACTGGAGGGATTTGAGGACATGGAGACCGGGCCCCAGAACAAAAGTGAAGAGGGGCTCAGTGGAAGTCCTGTCTCGTGGTTGGAACCACCGTGTTTTTCTTCTGGCCTCTGTGCTTCAAGGCTTCGTGGAGAATTTGTGAGCAGCACCTGTAGTGAGTTTGCATGGTCGGCGATGGCAGTACACAGAAGTGCTCCTCAGCTTGTGCCGCTGCTGTCTGTAGCTGTGGCTGGTCGCCAAGCCGCCACGCACCTTCTCACGAGAAGACGTGCAAGCTGCAACGGTTCAGGCTTACATGCGGTGGCCACGGCATTTGCCGGCACTTCGTTGCACTGGGCCTGGCGCTATGGCACGACAGCTGCGGCAGGCAAGCATCCCAGAAGTTACCCTGGGAGCGTTCGGCGGGCTGGCACGGCCGTCGAGCGGCACCTGACGCGGCTGCCAGGTACTCGGCAGGCAGAGGATCTAAGGACGCCGCCTTCGTTATCACAGCCCGTGCTGGAGCTCCGTCAAAGCTTCCGCTGTGCACCACCGGGCCTTGTGCAAGCCCTGGCAGACGCGCTGGGCCTTCCGCGACAAGCCGACTTGCTGGCCCTGGCCCTCGGTGAAGATGCAGAGGCGGTGCTGACAGCCATGGCCAAGCAGCGGGCAGAGGCAGGGCAGCGTTCCTTCACATAGACCCGGTTTAAAAACCTGCCTTGGTCCGAGCCCAGGCGATCGCTTCTGGAGACCGTAGCATCGCGGTGGGCCCGAATCGACTGCTGGACGCTACCTGGGCTTTGGCAGGAGAAGCTGAGCTTAAAGCGAAGCTTTCCGAGATTTTCTCGGCATACCTCATGGAGATCTTGCAGATTGCACGCGTGTCCGTCGCTTTCCAAGAGATGAGCATCCCTGTCGCAGACTGGCGGCATGACTGGGCTGACGCGGTGGTCACGAAGAAGCACGTCGCAGAGCTGTGGGCCGGGTCCGGGCAACTGGGCGTTGGCTTCACGACGCTGGATGCCGTCAGCCCCGAGTTGGCCAAGCGCGCTTTGGCCGAGCTGGAGACCATGGCGGCCCAGGGGGCGCTTTCCGAGAAATCGCAGAGCACTTGCAACCCTGGCTCTCAGCACCTCTGGCTTCGCTTCTCGTCACAGGAGGAGCGGCAGGACCTGCAGCGCCGTGCGCCCGCTCTTTTGGAGCTTGGCGAAGCGCTTTCCGGCTTGCCTGGTGCACTCCAGCGCGCGGCACAGGCTGCTGGTATCCATGCACCTGGAATGCGGCTTTTCCCGTCGCTTATGGCTGCAACCTACGGTCCTGGCTCCCACTACGTCCCGCATCAGGACAAATACAGTGGAGGCAGTGCAGGGTTTGAGAACACGCGCATGCTCACCATCCTCTGCTACCTGAACCCAGACTGGCAGCCTGGCGATGGTGGTGAACTGAGGGTCTTGGCCACTCGCAAGGAGCCCTCGAATCAGGTGCCCAGTGTGTCGTAGCGATACTACGATGTCCTTAGTAGAATCCTGAGTCCTTCAATTTGCAGCCTCGTGGCCCCTGTGCAGCCTGGACCTGGCAGCCGCGTGCCGGAGCTTCTGCGCATCGCTGCCGACCATTCCGAGTCCACCGCGTTCACAGCTTGTGACAGCGAGGCCTTCGTGGCACGGCCGGAGAACGCGGTTCGCGAGAGAGAGAGCGAGAGACAGAGCAAACAGTGCGAGCTCTCTTCCAGCCGGTTCCGGATGAGGCCTGACAGTTCATAAGTGTAAAGGGTCGAGGGATGCACCGGTGCAGAACGGGGGGCCTCATTCAGAAGCCGTACAGTGCGCGCACGCGCGCGGTGCAAGCAAGAGAGAGACGGAGAGAGAGCGTGGGAGAGATCCGGTCAAGGAGGGGGTTTCCTCCGCTCTTTTGAGCTGCAAGAAGAGCTTGCGCCGCGAACAATAGGGACAAGACACCAGGAACACCAACACAGCGCCACAACCACCACCACAACCAGCCAGGTGCAGGAGGGCAGGTCCAAGGTGCAGTTGCGAGGGGTTACTTCGGGAGCCTGGCCCAAACAGGACGTCAACACAGGAGACGGGATTGGTGGAACACAACCCGGCTCATCTCCAAGCCGAGGTGGACATTCCTCCGTTGCTGGGTCGGATCGTCATGTTTCAGTCGCGAGAGGTCTGGCATGGCATACAAGCATCAAAAGCTGCCCGGCGCTGGGCAGTGACCCTTTGGCTCTTAGCTAGCGCTGACTAGGTTGTAGGGCGTGGAGACGAGCTTCTGAGATCGAAGCGTCTGCGAAAAAGGAGTGAGGCCTTCGAGCGTGCCTTCGTTCTGCTATCGGGCTCGTAGCAGCATCTGAAAACCATTTGCTCGCGGTTTGCTAAAAGTCTTCAAGCAGCGTATCTGCAGGTTCCTAGCAATTTTTAACAGTCTTTTCGACCAAGATGATTATGGCATCTTGGTACGGATTGTTTTCCAGCCACTAACGTTCGAACAGCCACTCCCCAATGTCTGCTCATATCTTGCAAAAGCCTTTCAGAGTGCCTCCCCTTCCAAGAAACCAGCTCTTCAAAGAAGCTGCCAGGAATCAATAGGTCTCCAACCTATCACAAAAGCTCTGGACAAAAGTCGCAACAGCCGCGGTAATGGACAAGCTCAAACCCGATTGAGCAGAAGTTGAAAGGCCCAGGAACCGTAACCAAAACGACACCGACAAAGGCCCACAGAGATGTACAAATCCATTCACCCTCTGCCTGCTACTGTGGGTTCTTTGCCTTTGACATTTGCCGACGTGAGACCCCAAGTCGAGGCTCTACATATTTAGGGTTTAGGGTTTAGGGTTACGGCCAGCTACAGTGCGGGTATCGGCTTTTCAGGTGCCAGAAGACAGAAACTTCAACTTCCTGAATGAGAGTCACTTCTTTCTCTGTAAATGTAGGGGAGCACGAAACTCTGCCTGCTGCTGACCACTGTAGGGGCCTTCATAATCAGCTATTCTATTTTGGGGCGTTCCTCATTATAACTAGAGTTTAATTCTTCCACAAAGGGGTTCTAATTATAATCCTCGTATAATTAATATACCCCCAAACCCTAATTATAATTTTACTAATATACCCCAAAACCCTCTTGTAGTTCTTAAGGCCCCCAAACTATACTACCCTTATAGTATCCCTTATAGTAACCCCCATATAGAGCCGTTTAACGGACCCCTAATTCTAATTTCTTAAGGCCCCTTTGCTACCATGCTTTCCGCCTCTGGTGATCGGCCGGCTGCCGCTCAGGGGCGACACGGACCAAATCCTCAAAGCCGGGGAGATCAAAGACATCGGCCTGCAGGTCATTGCAGGATCTTCAGGCTTCAGGAGTTAAAGGGTGGATCGATAGGCTTCAGGGGTGAAAGGGTTTAGGGTTTAGGGCGTTGCAGGATCTAGGCGTCAGGGATTAGAGGGTTTAGGGTTTAGGGTATTGCAGGATCTATGGGCTTCACGGGTTAGAGGGTTTAGGGTTTAGGGTTGAGGATTTTGAGGTTGAGGGTTTTTGTTGCAGCATCGGGTTTAAGGTTCAGGGTCTAGGCTTTGCGGCCTTCAAGATGTTTGTGGTGTAGTTGCCGCTGTTGTGTGGGCATGTCAAGCAGCCAAGCAGAGAGCTGCACAGGCCACCGCCAAGATCCAGTCGTCAGCGACTCCCCTTCTTGCATTGATGCGGCTCTCCCAGGCACCAGAATTGCATGGGTAGGGCGGGTCGGGTACAGGGGGAGCAGAGCAGAGCATGCTCTTCAGTCTTGGGAGCCCTTGCATCTTGCCTGGCAGAACTTCCCGGCTCACGTGGTTGGCCTGCCGAGCCCCAAGAACTTCTTGCGTGCAAAGCGAGACAACAAAATAGACACCAAGCAGAAATGGCCACAGGTCACGAATCTCTGTGAAGAAGAGTCTTCGTGTGGCTCTCAGTCACACCACATCTCACGTAAGACCTGTGTGGCAATGTGTGGCAAGAGTACGAGACAGCATGTCTTTTTCATCGGTACCATGATCTGCACCCTTTTGACATTGATGAGCGCATGGAATGCTTCGGAGTAGTTCCACAGGTTCCCAGTATTTAACATGCTGTTAAGGATCAGATACCGTATTTCTTTGTGTGTGTGTTTCTGTGCAGCTATATAGTTGTTGGCAGTCGCAGTATCCTATGACCGTCTTATGTCTGCGCAGTACTGTTTGGCAGAACAAGCTAGACCCAAAGCCCCAAAACCCCCACAACCACCCCACAGGGGGAAGAGGGAACCCACACTCCATCCCACAGGAGGGGGGGGCATCCTGGACCATAGACCATGGAGGGGGGGNTATACACACACATATACACACATGTATGTATGCATGTGTGTATATGTGTGTGTATATGTGTGTGTATATAATAAATATACATATACATATATATATTTATTATATACACACACATATACACACACATATACACACATGCATACATACATGCATGCATACATGCATGCATACATGCATACATACATAAAAATCATACATGTACATTTAGAGACAACTGCACATACATATACACATACATGTACATATACATATACATATACATATACATATACATATACATATACATACACATACACATATACATATACATGTACATACACACATACACATACACATACATATACATATACACATACACATACACATACATACACATATACACATACACATACACATACACATACATATGCATATATATATATACATATACATATACATATACATAGACATATACATATACATATAGATATACACATACATATACATATACATATACACATACACATACATGTACATATACATATACATATACATACACATATGCATATGCATATACGTATACATATACATGTACATGTACATGTACATGTACGTATACATATACATATGTACACACCCACACACCCACACACCTACACACTTGCATGCATACAAGCCTACATACATACATACATACACACGTTGCTAATAAAGATTTCATGAACCAGTACATCTGCATAAACCTATTAAACTAGAGCCTGTTCCACCCGTCAGCACTGGCATGTAATGCTGCAGAGCAAAATTAAGCCTAAGATTGCCGCTCATCTGTTTTGGCACCCACGGTTATGTTAAGAGAGTCAAATGTTCTCGTGCAGTGACACTTTACGATGCTGTTTGCATGGCGGTTGTCTGGCGAGATGTCCCTATTCTTGAGGTGCCCAGGGGCGAGAGCTCAGGGAGATGATGCGAGACGGGGCAGAGGTGCAGAAGCTCAGCAGCCAGCTCGAAGCTATTTGATGGTGTAGGTTTCGGGGTTGCCCCTAGTGATCACAGTTCACACGACCATGCCTGGAAGCCTTCAAGGGCTCTGTTTGCCCGGCGTCATCTTTGCCTTCTGAGCGTCCAAGCTAGGAATAGGATGATAAAGCGGTTACTGAGCTCCAGTAATTCTCAGGATCGAGGCCTTTCTCGAACTTCCAAACCCTAAACTTTAAAGCCCCAAGCCGCAGGTTTTCAGCATGAACGGGCGCCTCGTTCGACCTGACCACTCGGACCTCTCCCTGTTCCCACTGGCCCGGCGCCCGGAAGATGCTCCACGGTTTAGGAGTTTAGGGTTTAGGGGTGTGGGTTAGGGGTTAGGGTTTAGGGGTTTAGGGGTGAGGGGTGAGGGGTTAGGGTTTAGGGTTTAGGGGTTTAGGGTTTAGGGTTTAAGAGTCCTTCCGGGCTCCATCCTGGAGTGGCCCTCCGCGTCGGATTGGAAGTCAGAAGTAGCCGCGGCCTGCCTTCGCTTCTGGTACAAGTGGAGCAAGAAAACATCGTGTCAGCTGGCTGCAGATGGAAACTCTACATCCCTTCTTCGTGGGCGTAGAGAGGCTCGTTCGCTGGGAGCCTAGTCTCGGAGATGTTCCGACAGGATAACCTCGCAGTAGATTGGTGTTCTGTGTATCAGTGTGTACTATATTACAAAGCCGTCGTGAAATATGGGTGCTACTTTGAAGTTGCTGAGGCCTTGGTGTCCCAGAGAAGGTGGCATGCGAAATTCTCAAGGCTGGGACCACAACAGCTTCTCCCAGAACTTACACTTCAATCACTTCAATCGGTGCATAGCCGATGTGCAGCCTTGTGAGGAAGTGAAGGGCAGTGGGAAAGCAGCTGGCCGTGTGGACTGCGCTTGTGTCTGCGTGGGTGTGTGATTGAGTGGCTCCATGTATGAGAACGTGGCTGAGGGTAAGCAATAAACATTCATATGATTCTGTTCCACCGAGCTGGCGCGTCAGGGGACATACGTACGCAATTGTGCATTTACATGTGCACCTGCCTAGCTAGTCTAGTTGGCGAGCTACTATGAGCACACCCGTGCTTAGATCGAACAAACCAGCACATCTGAGCCCAGCTTGAAAGCTAAGATTTGAAGCCCCAGCTTGTCCATCCGGGGCCGGGGGCGTCCAAAAGTGAGAGTGCATCCTAGACGGGGAGGCAGCCTGGGGGTTTAGAGATGGTCGGACGCCGGGTGCGCTCTATGAGACAGGCAGACAAGTAGCAACAAACACCGAATCGCACGCAGACCTCTTGTCAACACCTCCAGATGTGAGCACGCCGCTGGGATCCGAAAGCCGGCCACATGTGGCAGGAAGGCGCCAGGTTCCATGGGGTCAGAAGGGTTTCTCCCCAGCCTTCCTTCTTTGGTCTGGGTAGTTGCTCTGGTCCCTCATGAAGCAAGGACACATTCTGATATCACTTAACATCTGCCGTGCTCACATGCAGGCATACGCCGCATACGCCTGTACATACTCTCGTACGTGCACCTCTTTGCACAAAGACAGTCGTGAATCCAACACTTTGTGGTGCCTCTGGCGCAGCTGCAGGACTGGCGCTCGAAGACTCTTCCGCCCTCGGTGTACTCTGTGATGAAGGCACCCATTTGGGGATCTTTTCTAGTCATGGATGGTTCACTACATATCGCAGCAAAGAGGCTAACTCAGAATGGCCGTAACTGTAGCCTATCCGAACCTGACACCTGACTGGAGGGTGGCAAAGAGACCAAGCTCCAAGGATCGCGAGACGCAACGCTGGAGCAGCTCCCTGCGAAGCCTCTTCTTCGGCTTCGGGGGCTCGGCGCTCGGCTGACACACGCCACGCAACTCCCATGGTGGAGCCGGCTCCATGTCCTAAAATGTCCCAAAGCCCTAAGCCTAAGCTCCTCGTCGGCTTTTTTGGAAGCTTCTTGAGTGAAAGCTAAGGCTTTAAGGCCCCGACGCCACTCCGCTGACAGGTCTGTCGCCCATACGACTGCCTCTTTACAACATCGCAACTTGCGCGCATCCGGACGTGGTTTTCCGCGCATTTTCAGGGGGTCATGGGTGGAGTTGAGCCTGGGGAAGGCGTTCCCTTCGTGCTTGTTGGTGAGAGAAGATTGCGGCAGTCTGATGTTGCTAAGCTGTGGAAATGAAAAGCTGCAGCCGTCATACTATGACATCCAGGGTCTGTGACCGAGCTTGCTCGCAGTTTTTGGCCCTTGCTTCTTGCTCCACGGTCCCGTTACATTGCAACCCATGCTTGTCCCTCCATGCTTTCCTTTGCGTTGCAGCCGAGGTCTTCGTCTTCAACCCCGGGGAGGCAGGCACCATCTCCGCGTTGTGTTCCTTGTGTATACTTTGAGTCAGAAGACCCAATGTCGGCACCCGCATGGAGGTGGCCGAGCTGGTTTTCGCATCCTCCTTGCTGAAGCAGGCACGGACTAGGATCAGCTGGTAAGCCTTGAGCTGAAAGCGATGTGTTCTCTCTTCTTTGGGTGTTGATTCAAACAGCCTTGGACAAAGAGTGCAGTGAATGGAACTCGTACACGTTGCAGGGAGAATTAATGAGGATTTGATGAACTCCATGTTGTAGGTTCTTGCAAGGCCTGATAAGTACACATAAGTTACTGCATCTCTCTGTTAGCCTACATACGTACTTCGATGATTGTGAGACATCGTGACGACGCCGACCTCCGTGAGTATGGTGATTTTCTGCATTTGGGAATGGTGTTGAATGCGACAAACAGGCTTTCATATACTTGCACTCTCATGTTGGTGCACGATTTGGCTATGTTTGGGTATTGTAAACCTGTTAAGTTCAGAACATTGCTCTGTCGTGGTGATGTTTTCTCCGCATCGTGTCCTGACTCGTCGTACGTCTACACATGGTTCCACTCGCATTATGCATGCTCTGTGAAAGTGTTAGATTGTGACATAGGTGCCTGAGGGGTGGTTCGGTGGATTTGGTCCCAAGTGACCCTAAACCCTGGAACCCTAAACGGATCCGGTGCAGATGCCGCTTCCCGCCGAGCTCCACTTCGTGATGCTCGCTTCAGCAGGCCCTAATCGGGTGAAGGGTTGGGTGCGCAAAGCCCCAAATGGCCTCAAATCTGGAAGCCCAAACCAACCCCGGAGCTTTGCCCGTGCGTGCTTGATTTGCAGGGGCTAACATGGAAGCCGTAGTACCGACAGAGCCGGCCTGAGACCACGGTCGCCCCAGGTGCATCGGCAGTGAGCTGGGATGAGCAGGTGGGCCTGGTGTCAGAGCCAGGGGCATCCGGAGTCCAGTGCTCTCCCCTCGGCTGGTGTCAGAGTGAATCAGTTTGTGTTTTTAGGTTTGGGGTGTTTACGCTTTGGGGCCTTCGGATACTCAGTGCAACCGGTAGGTCGGGGTGTGTTTCCTATTTTTTTCTGAGTCAATGCTTGGCAATTCGAGATGGGTGTAGCTGGCATATAGGGATCTTGGATTGGATGGAGGAGTTTGGGTTTCCCAATAATTGCTATCTGCCCCCCCCCCCCCCC
>BGNK01000620.1:39939-60167 GCA_003297005.1 Symbiodinium sp. clade A Y106
ACTTTAAATCCCAAGAATATGCCCAATAAACTGAAGAAACAGGTGCTAGGCACTCGGCCGGCATGGCTCCAAGAGACGGAGACCAGGCGAGAGTGTAGACATCTTCGATTCAGGGCTTGGCTTGGAGGGTGTAGGGTTTTAGGGTTTAGGGTTTAGGATTTTGTTGAAGGCGCGAAGGCTCCGAGTCTTGGGTGGGATTGGGTTCATTGGGGGTTTCCGTGGCGTTTGGGGCGTACGAGGTTTAGGGGGTCGGCTTACGGTTTAGGGCTCCTTGGGTTTGAGGACTGCTTCTTGTCGTGCATGTGTCAACTCTGGTATACTGGCTTGTCAGTTTCTTGGCCCAGGTTTCCAAGAGCTTCAGGGATTTGACGTTGACGACAGTGTCTGGTCGTTGATGCGATTCGTGTGCCCCTTGTGCAGTCGTGGAGCTTTGCTGCTGACTGTGGCTCAGCAGCCTTTAGGCAGCTTTTAGGGTTTAGGGTTTCCTAGATTCCGGCATCTGGAGGCGAAAGTCTTTTCTGCAGGAGGGTTCAGCGTGCACTTGTGGCAACAGGGTGCAACACAAAACCGTAGCACCGTTGCGAAGCCTGCTCGTGCCTTTATGGGGCAGATCCTATAGGGCAGCCAAGTGGCACCGCCTGCCGCATCGGCCAGCTCCCAAGCGGATGCAGATCTGCGATGCTCGATGCGCGTTGCAAGCATTCGGATACTGAGGCGATGCAAAGAGCTCGTTCAGATGACTCTGCAGTGGAGACAGGCCTGAGGGTCACTGCAGGATCTCACGTCCGCGCTCATTTAAAGTCAAATCGTCCATGTTTCTGCTGGTCTGCAACATGACGGCCTAACCTCTGACTGTAGGCCCTCCGTGAACTCGGACCGGCACCAACGCCGCCCCCCCGCCCGCCCCACAATCCACAGGAGCGTCCTACCGCCCATGGCGATGTTGGCAGCTTGCAAGAGTGCCTCTGGTGGCTGGGCTAGATCGGGTCTTCAGGATGCCCCCAAGCATGAGATCTAAGTCTCCACGAATGAAAACATTGCAGCTGCCGTGTTACTTGGGCTCACCCAAACTTGGGATTCGGACGCGAAGACCCAGGACCTAGCAGAAACCTGTACACCTTGAACATCCGTTCACCGTCCCACTTAGGTCCTGGCATCGGCGGCGATGATGCTACATACCCTCCAGGCACGGTGCTTCGGGGCGGTCCTTGGAGCAAGAACCCTCGAAGTCCCAACAACACAGGTAGAGTGAATGAGAGTGAATGTAGGGGTTCCTTTGAAAACTGGTGAGTGCATATTTAGGGTTTCAGCATGAGGAGACGAGTAAAGACGTAGCTACATGCTGCGACGGCTCTGCCTGCCCACTCGTGTACATATGGAAGCATGATCTGTGCCGTCGTCGAATTGAGCCTACATCTTTGTTAAGAAGGAGCTTGGACCGCCCCAAAACCCTGAAATGTGCTGAGACGGCAAGTGCGAGATGCTCGAACGCAAGTTTAAACCCTAAACCCTAACCCTCAACGCCCTAAACGGCCAAGAGGCCGGTGGGACTCTGGAGACTCTTCCTCGGTCCAAGATGTCGGAGCCTGTGTCGAGACGCTTGCAGGAGGCGGGATGGAACTCAAAACTTGGAACATTGATGGTTTGTAGGAGTGTCAAGTCGCCGGAATCTGAGTAGGACGAGCGAACCCACGCACTAGGAGTTACAGCAGTCGTTTCGCGCACCATCTGTCTAGAGCCTAGACTCCGTCCGCGCTTGTGTCAGTGAAGGTAGAACCCAGCCTGCAATTGGTCAGGCTGTCGCCATTGATGCCTTGATCGGTTTACACAACAAAAGACTCCTGGCAGCACCCAGAGTGTGACTCGGTGGTGAGAGGCTTTACAATGACCAATGAAGCGACAGGCAAAGCGCCGGTTAGCCCCACGATCTCGCCTGAAGACCTGGAGTCTGCCGAGAAGCAGTTGCTCGAGGCACCGACCGATTTTTGCCTGTCGAAGCCTCGTGTGCAGTTCTTTGTCGCAAGCTTCCAAAATGCAGCTGCTGGAAACCCGGAAGAAGCGGCAGGCAGTCAGGGGCGAATCCACAAAGGTGGGTGAGGACAGCCCCATGGGAGTTTTCCATGTGCTCTGCAGGGTCTTTGCAGTTGCGGATCAGGGTGCCTCAGTTGGTTCAAAAAGAGCCCTAAACTCCCACTTCGATTTGCGAGCTTGAGCATCAGGCCATTCGCCACAGGCATGCGGCAGAGATCTTCCTTAACGACCGTGCCAACGACATCGACTTGGCCGTCTGTGAGGCAAGGGGTTTGCGGAAAAAACTGGGCTGTTTTCAGCAGCACCTCACTGCTTTTGCTGGTGCTCCTACGGTTTGGTGTTCTGCAAGCTGCCCTGGGACGCATTCGCAGAGACTCTGGTTTTCGGTGTCTCACAACTTTGACAGGCTGGCAGCAAGTTTTTCCAGTTCGAAGTGCTCCAGGAGCTCGTCAAAATGGGAGGATCTGTGAGCAACTTAGTCGTCGCATAGGACACAGCTGGTGCGTGCGCAATGCACAGCATGCTATGCTGAACGTCTTAGCAAGGTCAACAAGCAAGCATGCGGCGATCGTGGTGGCACCACTGTCCAAGAAGCGGCCTACTGGGGAGTTGATGAAGGACATCGGTGTGTGTTCTCGGGGATGCATCGGTCCGTAAATTCATGGTCGTGGTGCTGGTGTCGGGAAGGTTCCATAATCATCCCAAACTCAAAGTCCTAAGTGTCACTCGCAGGCAGCAGTTATTGCCTGTAGGACTCACTCGCATCATCAAGGAGTTGGGTGGAGATCCGAGCGTGCCCAACAAGCAGGGCCTACCGCCCATCTATGTTGCCTGCGAAGGCATTGGTCGAAGCCGTACCTGAAAAGGCTCAGGACGCAGTGCTGGGCAGGGTGAGCCACAAGCATCAAACTGAACGATTTCGAAGCTCTGGGATTGTAGGAGCGATTTCAGGATGAACAGCGCGAACGCCGGCACATTCAGATATTCTGGATCCTAAGTTCACTTCGTGCTCGGTACCGAAAGTCTAGGCGTTGGTTTCAGGGCCGAAAGGCCCGATCCAACAGTCTGCATGCAGTTTTGTCTTATGTGGGTCAGGCGGCGGCCAATTCGAGCCTTGTCTGCAAGGACGTTTGGAGTTTGGAGGCTCTTTGGGTGATTCTGACAAGCCCAAAATTAAAACTCCTCATGGAAGACACAAACAGGCATAATGCCGGCTTCGTTGCAAAATGCCTAGGGCCTAGGGTTTTGGAAGATGTGATGTAAGTAACACTAAGTAGCTCTATCAGATCCCGAGTCTTACCTAGCACTTTAGTCCGACTTTAGGGCCCTAGGCTTCGATTCTTCGCTCGTGCCGAGGGCGCCATCCACCACCTGAAGAAGAACGGTGCACAGGTGGACTTGGAACTTTGAAGTTCAGAAACCTCATAATTTATGAGCCTTCCTAACCCATTCTCAAACAGACTATATCTTGGGGCTGCGCTTCGACTGCTGGGGATTTGGGGTTTTCGATGTTGTGTTCAGATCATGCAGCGCTCGCGCATCTTTGAGCTCTGCCGTCGCCAGATGAACCAAACTATCGACGGCAAGCCCCTCGTGATGTATGCGGCAGAGCAGCAGCACTTCCACATCACAAAGTGCCACGGCTGCCTTTGGGTGTAAGCGGAAGCGGAGGGGGGGGGGAATCTTCAAGCATGTCCTGGAGTTCGTTAACTCGCAAGAAAGGCGAAGGGCGTCGTAGTTGTGCAGCAGGGGTCGAGCTGAGACGCTACCGCACATCTTTGTAGTACCAGGCTCCGGACGAGAAGCGACCCAAGAGACAGCAGCAATTGGCCGACCCTTGTTTTCGCTTCCCGTGCTGCTTGCATTTCCTCGGATTTGAGCTTGTGAGACGCTGGACGGTTTAAGGTTTGAAGGGTTGGAGCCAAGCCGAAGTCCAACCCAGGAGTGCAGAACCAGGCCTAAACCTAAACCCCAAGCCCCAAGCCATAACCCCAAGCCCGAAAGCCTAAAGCGCCGAAGGTGCTTGCTCGACAACGGAGCAGAATGGCCTTGGGATGACAGGTCCCCCAAACTGCGGATCCGTGGTAAGGCCGCTGCTCCCACGTGAAGATAGTAGTAGTCGTAGTAAGACCAACAATCAGTTGCAGTAACCGTCGCACATGTACAAGAGCAATGGCTCTATTGATGGCAAAATTCATGATTATGTCCAGGTTTCTTTTCACAGGAATGATGGCCTTAGAGTCGCGAGAGTACTGGCAGGACCGGCAGCATGCTTAGCGTGGAACGGAATAGTCGGAAACAGTAAGGAGAACAGAAAACCCACTCAAAACAAAGAGCAGCAACAGGAGTAGGAGTAGTCACTTTTTCGCGAAAGGTCAGAGAAGTATTCGTGGGCACAGCAGTTGCTAGAGGACTAATACCAGTAGCAGCGATAGTAGCGACCGTGGATTGGAAACAGCCAGAAGGGCAAGGCAGATGGCTACATCTCGAATGATGGCTGTTGTAGCCACAAAAGTAAGGAGAGAAAACAAGCTGTAATTGTGGCCGCAATAGCGGTTATATTCGGAGAAACTGCCTGGTAGCAGTTCGACCTCTAGTAACAACAGTGAAGAAACACAACACCAGTGAAGGCAACACAATACGGGTAATACGGGGACGCTGAGCAGACCGGCTATTCACAACAGTCCGATTATCCAGAAGAGATAGAATAGCAAGAAAGAAAGGAAGTGCAAAGGTAGTGGCATCGCCGAATCTTGTTTGAGCCGGCGAGCCATACTAGCTGCTATTATTGCTACCATAGTTCGTAGCTTGCTCCTGTAGATAACAACATGCACAAAGATGCATCGCCTTGCAGTAGAAACGACTGCACGTACGTTCGATGATGATGATGGTGATGATGGTGATGGTGGTGATGATGGTGATGATGATTGTTTAATTTTGTTGTGGGTGCTGCTGATGATGATTTTTCACGCTGATGATACTCATGATTCTGTTGGCGATGCTCGAGACGGGGAAGCTGCTGGTGATGCTGATGATGGTGCTGCTGGCATATTGGGGTCGGTTGGCGCATGCAGGACTACGTCATGGGAATCTCGGCGGTCCCGAAGCACGGGATTGAAGCTGCTCTCTGCACCGCCGCCAGGAACAACAGCCAATCGCAGGTCGCTTGTTGGGGGCTCCTTGTTCTGTGTGTGACCAACGCTCTCTGCGCAGCGTGACAGCTTGGCTTGAGGGTTGTGGCATTAGGTTTCCCAAGACGTGCCTCGGAGACCGGCAGAAACCCCTTGAATCAGAGCTCCGTGCATGTGCTGAGACGTGCCTCGGAGACCGGTAGAAACCCCTTGAATCAGAGCTCCGTGCAGGTGCTGAGCTACTTGGTCCTGGGAGCTGACATCGAGTATCCATGGTTCCTTGGTTCGCGTTCTCAGCACTCATCTTCAAGCAGCATGTTTATGTCGCCAAGGTGCTGGACGCCGAACCTTCCTTGGTGCCTTGGGCAGTCCCCATAATTTCTTGTTTTCTGCTGCCGTTGTTGTGCGTCTTCACACAGGTACACGACGCCCTCGGGCCATGCAGCGGTTCATCGTCACAAGGACTTTGAGACCGCGAGCTCGGAATGACAGTTCCAATCAGCACGACGCACCACATATGATGTGCAAACATGATCTGGCTTTGGCCGTCGCCTCCCCGATGGTCGCCACCTACTGCCCCCACCCCGGCCACCCTGTAGATGTGGATGTGCTGCTTCTAAGCTTAGTCTCGTTGTAGTAGTAGTAGTCGTCGTCGTAGTAGTAGAAGCAGAAGTAGAAGTCGTAGTCGCAGTCGTGGTAGTGTTGGCAGTCGTGGTAGCTGTAGTAGTGTTGGTAGTGGTAGCAGTAGTTGTAGTGGTACGGGTAATGGTGGTAGTGGTAGTAGCAGTGGTAGTGGTAGTAGTAGGGGTAGTGGTGGTGGTAGTGGTGGCGTCGGTGGTGGTCGTGGTAGTGGTAGTGGTAGTAGCGCTTCTTCCTCCACTCATGACCATAATCATGGTCATCGTCGCCAGTTTCATCATCATCACTATGACTATCATCCTCATCGCCCTCATCAGCCTCATCATCATCATCATCGTCATCATCATCATCGTCGTCATCATCATCATCATCATGACCATCATCATCATCACCACCGTCAGAACCATCAGAACTATCAGTATCACTCACTTCACTGCTTCATCATGCCAGCAGTCATCATCGTCAGCATACTGTACCTTGCCGATTGTCGTCATCATCATAATCGCCAGCCGGTCTCTGACCTGCAGGACATGGTGAGGCTCCTTCTCGACCTCAAGGCGAATCGTCACGATCGCTCCAAGCGTTGCGTCGCAAAACAACCGGATTGCCTGCCGAGGAGCTCCATTGCTGTCGCTTCGATACTCGTTGTTCACTGCCACTACTCTCTTTGTCGCTTACCACTGCTGCTACTACTTTCTATTACTACTACTACCACCACCACCACGACGACCACTACTACTACTGCGACCACTACCAGTACTACTATAACTACTACTACAACAACAGCAACTACTACTACTACTACTGCTCCTACTGCTACTGCCATTACTACTGCTGCTACTACTACTACTACTACTAGCCACCCCCCCCTACCAACCACCTGGCGCCTCAACCCATCGTCATCGTCATCATCAACGAAAATGACAGCTGCAGAAGATGCAGGGGCTCAGGCCCCCNCCTCAACCCATCGTCATCGTCATCATCAACGAAAATGACAGCTGCAGAAGATGCAGGGGCTCAGGCCCCCTATCTGTGACAGCTGCAGAAGTTGCCGATGCTCACTTGCCTTAATTGTCACAGATGCAGGGGCTGAGGCTCCCTATATGTGACCGCTGCATAAGTTCCCGAGGCTCACTTGCCTCAACTGTCACGGCCGGTGAAGTTGCAGAGGCTCAAGCCCCAAAACTGCGACAGCAACTGGAGTTGCAAATTCGACGGCGAAGAAACTGCCCAAACCACAGGTGGTCGGATAGTACGAAAACACTGTAAATACCGTGCAACACGCAGGTGCTGCAAGAAGGTTTAAACACGCCCAAAACCTGGAGTGCAACATCTTCTAAACATCAAAAACAAAGATGCCAGCTGTACATGGGAGAGGCTCGCCAACGCCCTTAAAGCCCAGACCTCAGCGTAGGAGGGTTTGTCTTTGAAGTGGTGCGTGGTGTTCGAGAAGCTGCCTGTACGTCATCATGCCCCCCCCACCCCAACAATGCTGCTAAAGAACGGTGGGCAGCGATGGACTACGACATGACCAAAGTACTTTCAATACCGTGTCAAAAAACAAGCTTCCCCCCAACCAATTTCGAGTTTTCGCCGAAAGCCCTCGCAAAGCCCAATGTCGAGTTCGCAAAGTCCAGAGTACAATTGGTGACTATATGAGATGGTCCGACATCANTTCGAGTTTTCGCCGAAAGCCCTCGCAAAGCCCAATGTCGAGTTCGCAAAGTCCAGAGTACAATTGGTGACTATATGAGATGGTCCGACATCACGAAAGTACTGGAAAAACCGAGTAAAGGCTCTTCTGGAGATGTTGTTCGGGGTGTCTGCATAACAATGTCGTCATCATCCCCCCTCTCCCCCGACCCCTCCCCCCAAAATGCAAGTCCAGAATCGGAAGCTCGAGTTTGCAAACTCGCANTGTTGTTCGGGGTGTCTGCATAACAATGTCGTCATCATCCCCCCTCTCCCCCGACCCCTCCCCCCAAAATGCAAGTCCAGAATCGGAAGCTCGAGTTTGCAAACTCGCAAGTGAATTTTTGAAACTTCACAAGATGTTCCTACATGACGAAAGTGCTGTAAATACCGAGTGAAACGGATGTGTGCGAAACGAGTATGTAAGAGGGGTGGTTGGTAGGGGGGGGCGCCTACTGCTACTACCACTACTACTTATGCTACTGCTACTCCTACTGCTACTGCTGCTGCTACAAGCATCTCGGCTAAGCAGGCGGCGTGTCCGCACAACAGCTAGGTTTCAGTCGTGCACATGGAACATCGAACAATTTCCGGCTGGCCTGGCGACACTGGGACATGCTGCACACATCTGGCACTGATTGGCTGGATGATCACAGCCCTGACAGCTGGATTCCCAACAGCAACAAGATTACAGTGGACATTGACAGACAATATGCTCGTGAACTCTTTCGGAGACCTCAGGCCAGACACCACTTTATATCATACATGGGCGAACTCATGCTACAACAAGCCCCGGGAGGATATATCTCCCACATTGATTTCGTACATCGATTTGATATGCAGTGGTACAATCAACACCCTGGAGCTGCACTATGTGCCGCTCGGCAGACAGCTTTTCCACCATGTGAATACAAGTTATGGTCTNCAGTGGTACAATCAACACCCTGGAGCTGCACTATGTGCCGCTCGGCAGACAGCTTTTCCACCATGTGAATACAAGTTATGGTCTTGGGTTAGATTATATTATCCCGCCTGGCTCCAGCACTTTTGGCCGGATGGTCGACCGGAGCCCACACACAATGGGACTCGACCACAGCTCCTTGACCTACATGCCATGGACTGAACAAGGACCTCCTAGACATATTCCCAGACCCGTGCCCAAAACAGCCTGTCCAGGAACACTCTACAGGAGCAGGCCCATTCGCACCTCGTTGCCCCGACGAGGAAGACGCAGGAGACGTGGCACATACATGCGCTCTGCACATGCTGTCTCCCGACACAGGTGGCTGGAGACACTCAACATGGAGATCTGGACACGGTGCCCCCTGCAGTGGTTCTTACATTGGAGCGGCTTGTTGGATAGCCTTGCACATGTGTTACAGTGGTGCTTGATACAGTTTGCTGCACATGCTCGGGCTCACAGGCATTCACAGGTAGACTGCAGCCAGCACAGCCTGAACAGCTCACATACCCGCCAGGCCAACATGCCGACAACGNTACAGTGGTGCTTGATACAGTTTGCTGCACATGCTCGGGCTCACAGGCATTCACAGGTAGACTGCAGCCAGCACAGCCTGAACAGCTCACATACCCGCCAGGCCAACATGCCGACAACGGGCACACGCGCATCGGACAGCGAGGAGATCGACACCCACACCGGGACCGCCGACATGACGCCAGCTCCGACAACGCCAGGGGGCACACCGCTCAATGGGTAGCCTCACATCGATGCATGAAAAGACACTACCAGTACTCTCACAAATCTCTTGGAGACGCTGGGGGGTAACATACAGACCCTGATCTACAGAACTGGCACAGCCTGCCCTACGTGCCACTACTGCAATGTTCGGTGCAAGGACTGGAGATTGCACATACAGAAATGTACAGTCGTCTGGCAGTGCGCCGTACTGCACCTCCAGGAACGAGGAGGACGAGCTCAACGAGTTCTTCGGGACAGTGCACTCGGACCGACAAGGGGAACACCCACAGAAGCGTCGCCGCCCTCCACAGACAGCCGGCTACAANCAGGAACGAGGAGGACGAGCTCAACGAGTTCTTCGGGACAGTGCACTCGGACCGACAAGGGGAACACCCACAGAAGCGTCGCCGCCCTCCACAGACAGCCGGCTACAACGGGCAACAAAGGGACCCAGCCTTGTTGACTACTTTAGCCCGACATGTTCTTCGACTGGAGGAGGAGATCAAGGTCCTCAAGCAGGACCACGCGCTCGTGGTCTTCCTGAAGCCAGGCGAACNGCAACAAAGGGACCCAGCCTTGTTGACTACTTTAGCCCGACATGTTCTTCGACTGGAGGAGGAGATCAAGGTCCTCAAGCAGGACCACGCGCTCGTGGTCTTCCTGAAGCCAGGCGAACGCAACATACTACATCCTCTCTTCCAGACAGCCAAAGCGTTCCAGGCCAAGCAACAAAGCAACCCAACGTGGACCCCGGGACAGCTACCACTCAAGACAGTCATGGCTATTGCACTTTTTCAGGAGCTGGGGGTCCGGCTGGAGCGCACATGCACAGAGGAGGCGATTGCTACAAAAGTACAGGAACGGGGCTGGAGAGACCCGGCCACAGGCTGGAAGTTTCAACGGTGGAACCCAACACTGAAGTGCCACCTCCTCCTGTGGTGTGTTTTTGGCGAGTGTCTGGTAGCGGTGAAGGCCTTGCTGTTGAAACTCACACAGGCTCTGGCAGGCGACACGATCCATCGCTTCAATGCCACCAAGAAGCTAGCGGACACCGTCGAGGCGAACACCACATTTCTGCTCGACCTCTCCACCCGCATGCCACAGGCCCTCGAAGCATGGGCGGCCCTCCTACATCTACAGGGCAATGCGGTGCTACAATTGGGGGGGTAGCATACAAACGCGAAACACTCCGACCCAGCCCCATCGCCAAGAAGATCAAGGAGACACTCCGACGGTTCTGAGGCTCGTACTCGGCAATCACACAAACTGCTGCTACATGNAGCATACAAACGCGAAACACTCCGACCCAGCCCCATCGCCAAGAAGATCAAGGAGACACTCCGACGGTTCTGAGGCTCGTACTCGGCAATCACACAAACTGCTGCTACATGAACTCACTAGTTCAGGCTCTATTGTGGACAGTGCACATGGTACAAGCTGATGGAGCTACATTGGGCCGGGCGCACAGCCTTACAGCGTTCACATACAGCACAGCCAAAGTACCTGATGAGGGATTTGACATGGCGAATGCTTATGTCTGGTTGGGCCGAGAGCCACAGGCAACATGACGTGGTTGAATTTACNCGACTTCACGATGGTCACATACAGGTCCGTGACATGGGGCAGTGCACTCAGCCGATCACACTGCGTATACCAACAGTACCTCCAGGGCTTCATCCAACAGTCCAGGTACAGTCACTGATTGATTTTGGTCGGGAGACCCGACATCGGAGTGCATACAGGCACTTGTGCAACAGCCTCAGACACTCTTCTTACAAGTGGACCGTTTTGAAGTCAGCGCTGGCAGAGTACACAAGAGACTCGANAACAGCCTCAGACACTCTTCTTACAAGTGGACCGTTTTGAAGTCAGCGCTGGCAGAGTACACAAGAGACTCGACAAGGTCGAGGCCAATCACATCCTCGCCATCCCGGTCTTTTCCACAGTGGATTTGACAATCACAGTTACTTGGTACGAGCTCATCGCGATCATTTCACATCATGGCCCACACCCACAAGTGGGACACTACACAGCTGCTTTGATCCAAGGTACACAGACGACCGTCACACTACTGTTAGCGTGTCGAGCTGTAGTTGGCCTACACACAGCTGTCACACATTCGACAGAAAGCTACATGCTGCTTTACAAACTTCGTGCGAGTTGAAGCACAACTCCGCATATGATACAAGTAGTGTGACGAGGCAGCCACAGTGCTGCGCGCACAGCGCCGGGTACAACACCTGCTCTTACAATCCGCCACAAGGCGGTCGACCCTCGACCGCTGTGCACAAAGCTGACNCAAGTAGTGTGACGAGGCAGCCACAGTGCTGCGCGCACAGCGCCGGGTACAACACCTGCTCTTACAATCCGCCACAAGGCGGTCGACCCTCGACCGCTGTGCACAAAGCTGACAAAGCTACTACTGCTACTGCTACTGCTCCTGCTCCTGCTCCTTCTCCTGCTCCTGCTCCTGCTCCCGCTCCTGCTCCTGCTCCTGCTGCTGCTGCTGCCGCTGCTGCTGCTGCTACTGCCATATTATGCCCAGGACTTGCGGGATGCCGTGCGGCGCATTGAGGCCAGGGCGTTTTGGGCCCTGTTTTTACTGGGAGCTTGGGGCAATGGAAACCAGAAGGGGGCCTCGACCGGGAAGGCAGGTTTCGGGGAGTGAGGGCTCGGAGCTTCGGCTTGAGAGTGTCATATCTCAAGCCTCAAAACAAAGGTGTCTGAGAAATGACTACAGTCATCCCATTATAGCCCTATATGTGTAAAACCCAAAAACGTAGTTTACTTTCGAAACACCAAGCCTAACACCCAAACCTCACAGCTACAAACCCTCAACCTTAAACTGTGAATTCTAGACGACTAAACCCACTCCGAAGTCCTAATTCCCAAAACCGTCCCGACAAGACTCAAGCGCATCAAGACCTCTGAAGCGGATTGGAAGGATGGGTATGATACCATACTATCCATACGACATCCAATCATATGTCGCGACATTAGCAGGCACTGTACCATGTCTACATCATACCTAAGTAAGCTCAGTTTGAGCCAGCTAATCCCTAACCCCCCACAAAATCCTAAACCCTAAACTCCTAAGCCCTAAACCCTAAAGCCCCAAAGCCTTAAACCATAAAGCCCCAAAGCCCTAAACCTTACAGCCCCAAAGCCCCAAACCCTACAAACCCTATAGGCCCTATAAGCCCTACACCCTAAACTCCTTAAGCCCTAAACTCTAAACCCTAAACCCTCAAACCCTAAACCCCTAAACCCCTGAACCCTACCCTAAACCCCTAAACCCCTAAACCCGAAACCCCTTAAACCCCCAAACCCTAAACCCCTTAAGCCCTAAACTCTCCCAAACCTGCTAATCCGGGAAGGCAAGACTCCTCTCCAGCCACGCCGCTCGGTGCTTCGGTTGCAAAGCGTCCGAGCGCCGGGGAGCTTCGGGTTTAAGTAAGGTTTGGGAGAGTTTAGGGGTTTAAGGAGTTTAGGGTTTGAGGAGTTTAGGGTTTAGGGTTTAGGGTTTAGGGTTTAAGGAGTTCAGGGTTTAGGGGTTTAAGGAGTTTAGGGTTTAGGGGTTTAGGGTTTAAGGAGTTTAGGGTTTAGGGGTTTAGGGTTTAGGGTTTAGGGCTTAATGGGGTTAAGGTTTGGGATTTAAGGGTTTATTAGGGGTTTGGTCCGCAAGCTTCTGCGTTTCGGTCGGTCATGAAGAACCATTGCTGCTGGGTCAGCCTAGAAAACATTGGGTTTAGGGTTTAAGTTTGCGACGCTGTTCATACATTGCTACTCGGCTTCAGCTAGTTCACCGGCGATGCAGGTGATAGTCTCACTGATTTTCATAGCGAGGATCATCCTGGTGGTTGGGATCAAGATGAGCCCTTCAACCATAGATCCATAGAGCTCTAAACTGAACCCAAATAGTTGTCCCCTATATGCCAAAGCCTAAACAAAAAGCCTTAAACCCGTCATCCCGAACAGCTGACGATGGTGGTGGTTCTTGCCGCAGGCTAATCGGGAACCAGGCCCTCGACTTCCACAAGCAGGACGCGGAGGGCAGCAAGGGAGCATCAGAAGAGATCCGCACCACTGGCTTGAGTAATCTCAGCTTTCGACGCGTCCGTAAAGAGGTCGGTAACATCAAAGCCTCGTGCTAGCTGCTGGCCCAGCAATACTGCGAACCCTAAACCTTAAACCCTAAACTCAAAGCTAAACCCCGACAAGTTCCGTGAAAGCCTTCACACCTGGTAAGCAGGAAGCCGCTTCCCTAAGCGCACCGTGGAGGCTTCTTACAATCAGGTTACCCTCTTCAGGGTCTTACACTACGAATCCTAAGCCTAAACCCTAAACCCTGTTATATAGAAATTATCCTAACCCTAAACCCTAAACCCTGTTATTTAGGGCTTATCCTAACCCTAAATCCTAAACCCTGTTATTTAGGAATTATCCTAACCCTAAACCCTAAACCCTGTTATTTAGGAATTATCCTAGCCCTAAACCCTAAACCCTGTTATTTAGGAATTATCCTAACCCCAAACCCTAACCCCTGTTATTTAGGGCTTATCTCATGTTCTGAAGCTCTCATGTACGGAGCCTCTGAACCTCTCGAGGATGGCGTAACTGAGATCGAAGAGTCGATCGAGGCAAACGTGGTGGAGCGGAAGTTGCACCTGGGCTTAGGGTTTAGGGTTTAGGGCTTAGGGTTTAGGGGTTTAGGGGTTTAGGGCTTAGGGTTTAGGGTTTAGGGGTTTAGGGCTTAGGGGTTTAGGGGTTTAGGGGTTTAGGGGTTTAGGGGTTTAGGGTCTAGGGGGTGTACTTACCTTTGGTTAGTAGGAAATGGAGGAATGGGGTACAATTATGACTACTATTACTACCATTCTTCCGTTCCCTACTAACCAAAGGTAGGTGTATATAATTACCGGTTGTGGGGATTGCATCCCATGGGTCGAACTCTCTAGCAAGAAGTGTTTCGGTTTGACCTTGCTGGTTTAACATAGGAGCCCAAAGAATTACCAATATTATTCCTTAGGGTTCCTTATTGTAATTACACTATAAAGGAGCCCAAGAAACCCCATTCTAATTATTAAGGCCCCTACATTACTCCCGAAATCCCAGGAACGACCTCCTCCTCGCAGATGAGAGCGCCGGCCGCGTGCGCATCCAGAGACAACCTGCTTTAGTGGGCTGCGTCTCCAACTTCTCCAACTTCTTGGCAGCTTGGTCCGAGTTTAGGATTTAGGGTTTCGGGGCTTTTTGTTTTAGGGTTGAGGGTTTCGGGCTCAGGGATTCAACTTCTTGGCGGCTTGGTCCTCTTCGAGCTTCTTTGGTTTAGGAAGTTCACTAAACCCTAAGGCGACTCTTAAGACTCCAAAAGCCTGAACCCTAAACTCTTCGAAGACCGAAGCCCAAAATGACTGCTAAGGTTTCGGGGTTTAGGGTTTAGGGTTTAGGGTTAAGGGTTTAGGGGTTTAGGGTTTAGGTTTCGAGTTCTCACTCAGTGCGAGAGTTTAGGCTTCAGGGTCATTATAAGGGCCGAAAGCATTGCCAGCATTATTCCCCAGGGTTCCTCATCAGAATCTGGTTCCCTTACTCTCTTCGGGGTCTTGAGTCGACTCTCGCGACTTGGAGCACAGGACCTTTGCCGAAAGACGCTGCGCAACATCGAGCTTGGGATACCCGTCCTCGTGCCTCTGCAAATTCGCGGGACAAAGGCTTCAATGATTTGTGTGTATACATAGGCATAGGTGTAAAATCCTGTGTGTACGTTTACAGCATGCAGGGATTGAAACATGTTCATGATAGGCATCGTCAAGAAGACTGAATGAACATATAATTCGCATAGCTGTTCCTTGCGGTTTTTATTGGAGGCTTGGGTCTGGTGTCTGGGAGGCAGGCATGAGGGTCCATCCATTGCAACTGCGCTGCAGAGCGCCAGACGAAGAGTAAAGCAGGCCTGTCATTCATGTGGGAGTTTCCAACAATTAGGGGTACCTTATTTGGGGTCCTTATAATAAGGATCTTACTATTTAGGGTACTATGCTAGGTCCCCTATTTTCGGAAACTCCCATGTACGCTGTGGGGTTTAGGTCCTACGCCCTAAACCTTCAGCCCTAAGCCCCCCAAACCCCAAACCCTGCACCCTAAACCCTAAACCCTAAACTAAACCTAAAGAAAGGAGCTTTCAAGCTCAGGGATTTAGGGTTGGGTACTTGGAGGTTCATGGGTAGTTATAAGTGGGGTTATAAGTAGGGTAACTAGACTTATAACTCCTATAAGGGCCCTGAAAAACCCTACTTATAGCTACCCATGAACCTCCAAGTAGGAGACCTCCGGCCTGAAGTTGATTCTAAAGGCTTCGGTCCAGAGCGGCGATGAGAGAGATAGTAGGCATGTTATCAAGGGCACTAGGGTTTAGGGTCCCTGATGCAGCTTTTTCTTCAACATCCCTGGCTTCAGCTAACTTTGATTCGGCGCCCTTTTCGATATCCCGCAGCTTTCCATGTCGGGATGGGGCTTCATTTTATGATTTAAGCTTTATTCCGCAATTAACGAATGTTGGTTCGCAGACTTTAGCAGAGATCCTGGAGAAGCCCAGCCTCCGAAGTAATAGAGGGGCCTAGTAATTACCTATTTCGGGGGTTCCTTATTACAACTATGGGATAATGGGCCCCAAAGCCCTCTTTTACTTATTAAGGCCAGCCAATCGCCGGCCTCCACTGGGGGGGGGATCCACTCACAACAATACCGCAGCCCATGGATTCCTAAACCCGCCTTGGGCTCCCTTATGGCTTAATTGTTTATGGAAACAAGGATAATAAGGACAGTAGCGTGGTTCTGGGGGGTGATGTGGACTGGAAGACTTATTTAGTCAAACAGACCTACGTACGCATCCACCGAGGTTCTCAGTCGTTCCAACACTACGCAGCATATGTTCCGCTGGACGCAGCTCCTCCTTGCCTGGCGCTGAGATATTTGAGGTCTAGGCGTGCCGGGTTTAGGATTCTCAACCCTCAACCCACCCCAAACTCTAAACCTTCAGCGCTAAAGCCTCAGCCCTAATCCGACAACCCTAAACTCTAAATCCTAAATCGAAGTCGGAGCTCGTCTCTTGCCGCATTTTGTCCGAGAGTCCTTCTTGAAAGCTGTGCCAGTTGTAGCTATCAGATGAGACATGCAAGACAGAAACATAAAAATCAGTAGAAGAGTTCCGGTAATGTGTAGTGTGGTTGTCACCCTAAACCCTAACCTCTAAAGCGAGCATATACACCTTCGTCTTGTAAGCGACTATATACTGTACACCCTATAGTAGAAGCCAGAAAGTTGGAACATAATTATCCTCATGCCCTTAGATTAAAGTATAAGGGATCCTAGCACTAATCCTCCTAAAGCCATGTTCCAACTTTCTGGCTTCTACTGTAAGTCTTTTCATCTATCTGACTAAGAGGCTTCTGGAAGCTCTTGGGGGGGTGGATGTGTCCGAATCCTAGGCCCTACTGTAAGGCACATCGGGGAATCCTTGTGATGTAGAGTAGAGTCGGCGATATCTGGTTTTGGGCGAGTGTCTTGGGAATATCCGTCGTGAGAGTGCATTCGGCGCTCAGTGCTCCATCTTCTGCCCTAAACCCTAAACCCTCAACCCGAAAGCAATAAATCCTATACTATACCGTAAACCCTCAATCCTGAAGCGCTAAAGCCCTAAGCCCTAAACCCTGAACCCTAAAGGCCAAACCGTTGCCCCGAGGAAGAGATGCAGAAAGAGAGCCTCGACCTGTCCCTTGTGAGCTACCTCTCCTGCAGCATTGCAGCTTGGCTTTAGGGTTTTTGGGGTTTTGGGGTTTAGGGGTTTGCTGCAGCTCTTCTAGCTTTTCGCGTTTAAGGGCTTTGAGGGTTTTGGGGTTTAAGGGTTTAGGGCTACGGTGTTGAGGAGTAATGTGGAGGTTTAGTTTGGGGGTTTAGGCTCTGGAGTTGGGATTCAGTGGAACTTAGTAGGGATTGGGGGAGCGTAGAGGGACCACTCCAAGGGACCTGAAGGGACCATCATACTGTTGATGATATAAATCCTGCATTACCCATAAAAAGGAATATACCATAGTTCCCATAGTCATTCCCTACTAAGGAGTTTTACTCGGGTTTGGGGGTCGCCGGAGGTCTTCCTGATCCCTTGAACCCTACTACAGTATACTACAAGAAGTCCCAGTGGCGCTGAGCTTCAGGGTTCAGAATTTCAGGGGTTGTTGGCCTAGGCTAGAAACATCGAATCCCTGTAAAGATTCGGACTTCGTCTGGGTTACGGTTTAACCGTCAGATGCCCCGACGCTACCCGTAAACCCTAAACGCTAAGCCCGTAAACCCTAAACCCGAATCCCTGCACCCTAAAGCCTGTGCCGAGGCAGAGCAGCGCCGTGTGATGGCGGCGTTGGCCCACTGTCCCCTCTTCCTCACGGGAAGCCGGGAGGCCTCTGACGAGAGCTGGTAGGGCGTTTCGGACGCTTTTCTGAGCTTTGGCGGGTATTTTTCAGTCAGGTCGCTTGTTGGAGCGATAAGAAAGCCCTAAACGAGAGCCTAACTTAGAACACTCCCAAAATCTGTTAACCCAAACCCCAAGCCCCTAAACCCTAAACCCAAAAGGATTGAATCCTAAGCCGTCAGGTGGCAGAGGCCATCAAGGAGTTGATGCCCTATACCTTTGCAAGCCGGGACCTCAGGGGTTTGTTGCAACTAGTCAAACAGCGAAGTAGGTTTAAGTCAATCGATAGCCACACACATAGAAGTAATAAGCTTTAGTGCTACTGCATACTACAAGAGTATGCAACGATCCCAGATCCAAGGTGTTGAGGTTTACATTTCAGGTATAGGGCTTCAGGATGGAGGATTTGGGGTTGCAGGGTTCGAGAATTGCGGTACATCGCCGCTTTCCCACACATCAACTAGTAACTTGTCCTTTGGGCAGCCATTTAGCTAATCTTTCGGATTCACGAGTTTTCCGGTCATCAGCTTCGTGATTCTCATGGTAAGCATGAGTTTTGGGTCCCAGCTTCTCCGCTGATGTCCGTCCACGTCAAAACGAACACGGACAACGGCATAAGCCATCGTAATTGTCAGAACAGTCGTGGTCAGCATAAGGGCTATGCCCATTTGTATTCTCACATTAGCCAGAGCCAGGCGCATAGAGCTGTAATCGTCAAGCATGTTGCCGTATCAATGGTAGTTACGACGCGCTATAGACTTGCAGTGCCTGCATCTCCTCGAGGTGCCGCTATCAGAAATCAGATCAGCATAAATAACCGCCGTCTTGCTACAACTCCGCATCATGTCGAATTTTGTTTCTCATCGCACGGCAGCGCAAGCAAAGCTTTGAGTAGCTGTCAGACCGGTCCCTTTGTTTGACACTCTTTCTCGAGAGCATTTGCCGAAGCTGTATGCATTCTGAACCCTCTGACGACAGAGGCACTGGTGGACCCAACACTATGGTGGCTCCCACGCTCGATGCCGATACGGAGGCACCAAAATGCTTGTACAGAAGTTGGGCTGTGGGGTTCATGGCCAGATCGAAGGACGGCTGTCAGAAGGTCGCCAGCCACTAGCTGTTGGATGTCGAGTGAGGGGTGGTTGGAAAGAAGGTCGCAGTAGATACGAGGCGAGCTCAGGGTTGTCGCGGGGAACTGAGCCGTAGTAGAAGTATGCATTTACTCATTGGCCTGTAGAGGATGCAGGCATGGTCGGTCAAAACCGGAAAGCTTAGCTGTAGGGTATGAGGCTTTACTTGAAGCTTGGACAGACATGCTTGAAAGACGAGTACATGCCATAAGGTAGATTAGAACTTCGGACGTCGTGTCCTTCATGGCAGTCCGGGCCCAAAAGTTGTTTTGGAAACTAAGGGTTCCGATTTGGGGCCTAAAGAGGATGATTCTCTTTGGGAAGTCTGTAGCACATGGTCCTTTGTCTTTCTAACCCCGCATCTCACTTGCGAAAGCATTGTACATAGGTGGGTCTGGCAGCTAGAGGGAAACAAGCTCTCCTGCAGTCTGACGTGCTACTGACTGTTTGTTTGCATACCTTTGGATTTGGGGATGCAGGTGGATGTCTGTTTCCGAGATCTTGGCTAGTCTGTGTTATGTATCATAGCCTGCGATACCCCTTCATCAGGTGCATCAACTTCAGGCATTCCCCCCACACGCCAAGGGGATACCGACTTAGTTTGGGCAGCCACAAGAACATGGCTGAAGTTGATTTTGGCCTGAGTCTTCCAGCCTGTGCGTGAGGGTTCTCGGTCGGCCAACCCGTTACCAGCCCTGTACCTCGGTGAGGGACCATCGACCAATCGATGCACCCCTACACCCTGAAGCCCTCATCTTAACCCTAAAGCCCTCAACCCTAAACCCGAAAGCCTTAATTCCTAAACTCTAAACACCAGAGCCCTAAAGCCCTTAACCCTGAACTGCGAGGTGTTAAGTGGTCAAATCGAATCGGATCCTTGGGCGGGTCGGGCGTTGGCCCCGTTAAGAGCTCCGATGACATGTGTCGGGTAAAATAGAAGCCTGTATTCCGTAGGGCTCAAGACAAACCCCAAAACCTCATTCTAATCATTAAGATTTCGTTGTTTAACGAGGTGGGAGGTAGACATGAGGGCACCCCACATTCAGTCGTGACCTGTGGTTACATGCTGTTCTATCTGACTTCTGCCTCATATGATGTAATGTACGTTGCAACCTGGAAGCTCTTACGTCTACGAAAAGGTCAACCGGTCCTTATCCTGGCATCTGCTTTGGAGGCCGCGATCCGCATGTCGAGCGCTATCGAGAACAGCGGGCAGTGCACAGCAATGAGGCTGCTGCAATAATGGAGCAAGGTTAGTTGCAAGTCACGAAGAGACTAAGAGAGAGAGAGAGAGATAGAGGGAGAGAGAGAGGGAGAGAAGGGGAGAGAGACATATATATATATATATATGTAAATATATATATATATATATATATATATATATATACATATATATATGTATATACACACACACACACATCTATCTGATCGTATCTTTTGCT
>BGNK01000620.1:60211-70642 GCA_003297005.1 Symbiodinium sp. clade A Y106
GCTGGCTGGCTGGCTGGCTGGCTGTCTGTCTGTCTGTCTGTCTCTCTCTCCCTCTCTCTCTTATCTATCTCTCTATCATTCTCTCTAGCCATCCATCCATCCATCCATCCATCCGTCTCCATGTACATATGACTTGAGCTTTCACAGGACACAACATGGCAGTCAATGCAATGAATCCTACGATACAGCCCCAAGTCCTGAGCCTGAAAGCCGGTGCATCTTTTTTTATAGTTAGGGCCCTAGACCCCTTTAAGGACCCAATGAAGTTAGGGCCCTAGACAACTCTCAATAAGAAGATTCATGGAAACATGGGGTAACATTGCCTGGATGTCTTGCACGCTTCGGGAGCCTTCGATTCCGCCGTGCAGCTGCTCGATCGCTTCAATCCGGGTCTTGCTCGTTTTCGGGGGTCAGTCAAATTTCCCTCAACCCTTAATCCCTTAAACCCTTAAACACCGTAGTGAAAGAGGCTCCGCACATCAAGCAATCGTACGGGTGTGGGAGTCTCTCAGCAGCCCGGTGAGTTGCAGCAACCCTGCAAGCCTTCATAGCAGACCAAAATGTATTAAGGGGCCCGAAGGAATGATGTTACCAATTCCCCAGTCAGAGTGGGGTTTAGGGTTTAGGGTTTGTAAGTGTGTGGCTGTCTTGCGGGCACAGGCACCTGGTGACCGAGTCCTGCAGCAAAGGAGACCTGCAGAGGAGATATCGGAGCGAGCATAAGCCGTAAAGAAAGGAGTGCGTAATAGGAGCCTTAAGTTAGGGTTTATGGCTTTATGTAAGGGTGCCACAAGTAAGGGGTTTTATAGGGGTTTCGAGATGTCTTCCGCCATGTTAAGCAAGCTAGCGAAAAGTGGCAACGGAGCGGTGGCGGCAAGCACAAGCATAAACTCTAATGCTCTTTCGACAAGTTTCTCATACGGTCCTCAGCTGTCAACTGGGCCAGTCCTGTATAACCCAGATGCTGTCAAGAACTATGCTGAGGCCTGATTTGTGGCGTCTCGGAACACCTTCGTTTAACCTAAGCCTTCAATGCCTGCCCAAACTGGACTGCTGAAGGCATTCGAGCTCACCGGAAAAGGCTCGCAAACGACACCAACGCCCAAAACCTACACCCTAAACCCTTAGAGCCATACTCCTCAGCTTCCTACACTTTGAACCACCAACCCCTGGCCAAAATGTTAGACTCTACGGTTCTTGATTTGGACTTGTGAGGATCTTCGGTGCGGTGCAGGGCACGAATTCGGCGGCCGACAGCCTCAGACGAGGCATTCCTGATGTAACAAAACCTAAACCGAAATCCTAAACCCTAAAGCCTAAGATTTAGAGTTTTGGCCTTCGGACGTTGCATCCAGGGTTCCGGGTGTTCAGGGTTTAGGGTTTAGATGGAAGTTCGTTGCAGGGCATGGAAAGTTCTTTCCGGTGTGGGATTACATAGTGCTGCGCGGACTAGCGGAATCCGTCCCAAAATGCCTCAAGGTGGAGTGCCTATAGTGATGGATTTTGACAGAAAGCCCTCAACACTCGTGAATAGCGAAGTGCCCGAAGCCCTAAACCCCAGCTTCCTAAGTCCTGAAGCGCTAGAACCGGGTTCATAACGCGCCTTGAGACCTGTACGCAAATTTTTGAGTTCAGGCTTCCTGAATCCCCGAAGCTGACAAAGATACTTCCAGCTTCCCCGCAACCCGCCATCCTGAACCCACGATCTGGGAGTTTTTATCGAAAATAGGGGACCCTAACCTACAGCCCTAACTAGTAGGATCCTTATTATAAGGACCCCAAAGTAAGTTACCCCTTATTTTCGGGAACTCCCATCTAAGCAGTCCGAAACCATGAATTCTGAGACTCCCAAGTCTCAGTCTCTCAGGGACTTGATCTAGCAGCTTCTAGCAGCCTCCGAGAGCCATAAACCAGCCTCAAACCCGAAGCCCAATGGCCCGAAAGCCTAAAATTTTTTACAAAGCACCCTCAACCTGAAACCTTAGGCCCGGAGCCGTAGAATCCTAGAGAAAAGCCCTCTAAATCCTAAGCCTGAAACCTTAAACCCTCGACCCAAACCCGAAGCCTTGTGTTCGGAAAGCCAGAAGTCAGACTTCAGGCGCGTTCGATGCGCTTTTCCGAAGTTGGGGGCAGAGTTTCCAGGCTTTGCCGGGCGGTTTGGTGCTTTTGGGTTTGGCCCTTAACCTTGAATAACCTACCTTTTTAAGGACCTATAAGGAAATCAGGTCGGTTATTCAGGGTTAAGACGGTTAAGATAGACCTTAAGCCCCAAACCTTAAGCCCCAGACCCTAAACCCGAAGCCTTACACACAAGACCCCAAACCTTAGAACCTAAACTCTGTTGAGCTCTTCGTCCGTCCTGCGGGGAAGCTGCGTTATCGACATTTCAGTCTGTCCCCTACAACCCCAACCCTATAAACCCTGAACAAATACCCTACCTTCATCCTTGAAACCCTACAAGCAAATTGACAGGAGCACCTCCAGCTGACGTAGGATTTCACACCTCCGGCTCGACAAATGCTGGACCCAAAACCCCCAACCCTAGACCAAAGCCCATCAATCACAAAAACAGAAAATCCCAAACCTTGAACTCCAAAACCCGAAAACCCTAAAGCCGAAGTCCCGAAAACCTTACAACCCTAAAATTTTAATCCCCAAACCCCAAAAATCCCAAACCAAAATATCCGGAATCTCTAAACTCTACATCCAAAATCCCAAAAGCTCAACTCCGCAACTGAAAGTCCGACTCCTTCAGTCCCCAAAACTCCGAAGCCCAAAAGACCAGAAAGGGTTTAGTGAGGGCCTTAGTGTCTACGGTTTACGGTTAGGGTCTATATATGGTTTAGGGTTTAGGGTCTAAGGTTTAGGGTTTAGGGCTCCTGATTCTACTTAGAGTTTAACGCAGCCCAAAACCCTACTCCAATTGTTCGGGTCTGGGACTCATTATGAAGGGATACTGGAGCATGTGAGAGCCTATACAATTCAAAAGTACTTCCCCGAACAGGGCAATGAGGTAGCTTCTTTTCCACGATTTGGAAGGTTTCTGTAAGGGTCCCTCAGTCCGAATGTAGAACCAAGATGCTTGGCTGAACCCTATATTATAGAGCCTTTCAGCGAAGATCTTCGCATAAGGACGCGTCTTCGCAATGGTCACTCCTTTTGGCCTGCTTAAAACCCTGATAAACAAACTTTTACTTCCTAAACCCTCAACCCTAAACTTACCCTAAACCCGAACCCGTATAACCTCCACCTGGAAGTACCGGCTTGAGACTGAGGCAAACCTGTTCAAGGCAAGAGTTGAGGGAGTTTAGGGTTTAGGGATTAGGGTTTAGGGTTTAGGGTTTAGGGTTTAAGGGCTTTAGGGGTTNCCCCCCCCCCCCCCCCCCCCCCCCCCCCGCTGCAGGCCCGGGATGGATACCTGCTCTTAGATGCAGCAGACTCCGGAGCTCAGCCTGTGGCGCACCATGTCAGCTTTCGGGGTTTGGAGAGGTGTTGCAGGCGCTTACGGGCCATTTTGGGTTTAGGGTTTAGGACTCAAGGGTGCTAAAGGTTTCACGAGTCTTGGGTTTAGGAGTCAATTTATTGTAGGCTTGTACCCTAAACCCAAACCCTAAAACCCTTAACCCTAAAACCCTAAACCCTAAACCCCTAAACCCTGTTGGCTTTCCGTGTTTGGGATGTTCAGGTTCTCCCTAAACCGACTCGGCGACCCTTGATCTGACGCATCCTCAAGCCCTCTAGTGGGTTCTTGTTAAGGGGCTTGATCTAAGCATTTAGGGTTTAGGGTTTAAGGGGTACCATAATCATAAAGAAACCTTAGGGTTACCGTAATACCGAAACCTTACCATAATACAGAAACCATATTTTTCACTTTAGATCCCTATTATGAAGCCTCACAGATCCAGGTATCGAATGGCAGAGAGCCTCTCGCCAACTGGAATGCAGGAAAACTGGAGGCGCGTCTACGTCGACGCCACCGGACACACATTGGCTAAATTTTTGGCTTTTGGGTTGTGGGTGCAGGGCGTAGGGTTTGGGGGGTTTAGGTTTAGGGTCTAGGGTTTCAGGCTGCAGGGTCTGGCTGAATATAATCGCCAATACACTGTTGGAGGTTCCTTTATGAAAATTATAGCGCAATATATCCCAAAACCCTATTCTAATTATTAAGGCCCTTTATATAAGGCTCATCGTCTGATATGAGAAGAGCGCCTTGCCGAAGTAGTCGGACAGCGAGACACGCCCTTCACTCTGAATTCGTTTTCATTAGTCATTGTAGTCGAAGCTTTTTGTGATACTCTGGCCTGGGGCATCGAAACCTCACGGTCCGAGCCTTGAGGGATCAATTCGGGGCAGATCGATTATAAGGCCTCTTCTTGGAGGTTCATGGGTAGTTATAAGTGGGGTTATAAGTAGGGTAAGTATACTTCTAACTCATATTAGGGGACTTATAACCCTACTTATAACTACCCATGAACCTCCAAGTAGCGTCTGCGGATGAAACCCACCCCTTGGAGCCATTTGGCCTTTGCCCGCTCCTGCGTAAGTACCATGCGAAGAAGCGAAGCTGCCAGGGAGAGTTGACTCATCGGGCACACAGAGAGGAGCCAGGCTCTTTTGTAAAGAAAGCCTCGGGCAACTTTCTAGCAATCTCAAATTGCCAATCCTGTTCCCTAGACCCTAAACCTTGAAGACTCATTCCTTACATAGAACCTTTGGGTGTCTGCACTGGGGAAGAGGCTTGTACCGCGGCTCGGGCTCAAAGTTGCGACACCACTTCTTACATGGCTGATAGGGCGGAATCAACCGGTAGAATGTTTCTCGCAGAGGATGGGTTGCAATATAGGATACTTAGGCTTGTGCATCGTCATTTTTCGTTTCTTGTTCCGCATCCCCACTGTCCGTCGTTTTTGTTTCTGCTGATTTCATTGTCTTCTTCCTCCCCGGCTTGTCATTGGGGGCCACTGCTGCCTTGGTCATAGGCATGTCGGGTGAGGCCGGGCAGTCTCATACGCCCCTCTGGACTTTGAAGGCCTGCCAGCTGCTGGGAGCTGCCGCCTGGGCCTGCTTCCAGGCCCTTCATAGTAAGTTTTAATCATAGTTTAAGGTTTGCTTGAAATTGATTGAAACTTACAAATTGCAGGGGCCCCAATCATACTCAGAAAACCTTTATGCTGTGATCTTGTTGCAAGAAGTATGCTTGTATAAAAGGGTTCCCGGAGCGACCCAGGCTTTGGGAGATTCATTAATGTCTTCTGGTCGGACATCGGCGTGACGAGAGCGGAAATCGGTGCGCTGAGCCTGGCGACGATGGTCGCCTCCTTTATTGGGGCCGGGTTTTGGTACCTCGACCCCGACTTCAGCGACGCTTTTGGGGTTTCTTGGGCCTTGGCCCTCAACCTTAAACCCTAAACCCCAAACCCCAAACCCTAAACCCAAACCGAGCGCTTTTCGATTGGATGCAAGCCGAGTCCTGCGCATTAGATGATGAGAGGTTTCAGGGAGCTGGAATCAGTGTTCGAGGGGTTTCTGCTGCATTATAGAACACGTCTGTCGGTACTAGAGCAGGATAGTGCTACAACTAGTACTGCAGAAGTGCTATCTTGTTCTTTGTAGAGCTCCGTGTTATTCATATCATTCTTCTTATTACTGTTAGTCTTATTGTTGTTATTGTGTTTGAGAACCCCCAAGCATAGGTCCCTGGTGACAGACCGCCTTGGCGAGTACAAGCGCGTCTTGGTGGGGACGTCCCTGGCAGGTACGATCCTCATCTTCCTCTACCTGTTGCCGGGCGTGCAGGTGGCTTGGGAGCACGAGATGTATTAATGTTGTTATCATTGCTGGTGCTTTGTGGTTCTGACCCTTCTTAGTGGTGCGTTGCTAGCTGTTTTTATGGTTTAGACAGATCTGGACATATCTGGTTCTTCATCTTACCATTAGCATTGCTTTGACCATATGCGGCTTGGGACCTCTCATCAGCTTTTGGGCTTTTCTGAGTATACGCTCAACACTTCTGGCATTTCTGGCTTAGCTAAAGGGCCTCGCGGCCTCGGGTGTATGAGGGTTTAGGGCCTGAAGTTTAACGTCAGCTGCCGGGACCTATCTGTGGTGTGAATTGGTTTAGGGTTTCAGGTTTAGAATTTCGGGGTTTAGGGTTCAGATGACTATAGTAGCTCGGGACATGATCAAGCCTTGTGAAGTGGGCTAAGAAGTAAACCCTAAACCCTAAACCCCTACACCCTAAACCCCTAAACCCTAAACCCCTAAAACCCTAAACCCTAACCCCTAAACCCTAACCCCTAAACCCCTAAACCCTAAACCCCTAAAACCCTAAACTCTAACCCCTAAACCCTAAACCCTAAACCCCTAAACTCCTAAACCCCTAAACCCCTAAACCCTAAAGCTGCGATCAGGCCAGCTTCTGGTGGCTGGCTCTGGTTTGCGTTTCCTCCTCCTTCTTCCTCTCCACCGGAGGGGTCATCATCGATGCCATGTGCCTGTCAGTCTTGAAGGACCAGACTTCAGTCCTTTATGGGAGTTTCCCTCAATTAGGGGTACCTTATTTGGGGTCCTTATAATAAGGATCCTATTATTTCGGATACTACATTAGGGTCCCCTATTTGCGGAAACTCTTTTATCAGTATGATTATTAACATTTTCATTCGTATTATTATTGGTATTATTGTTGGTATAATCACTGGTCTTACTATTGCTGTCAGTGTTATTATTCGAAGTAGTATTGTCACCGTCCAGCAACATGCCTTGTATTCTGCAGACAAATCACCTTGAAGCAGCTTTGTGCTTCACACGACCTTTCAGATGTTTGATCGTGTGGGGTAACGAAGCTGCTGGTGGTGACACAGTGTCCTGTTTCAGATGTGTTCCGCACGGCATGGGCAACCCGTCCCTCCACCCAAATTTCCCTGATCTTCGAACCTAAACCCCAAAACCTAAGTCCTAAACTCCTAATCTCCTAGACCCTAAACCCACGCGACCCTAAGCCCTCGCCCTGAAGCTGTAAACACCAAGTAAGCAGGAGCAAGAGAGTGAAGAGCAGTATGGCGACCAGCGTCTTTGGTGTGCCGTCGGATGGGGCGGCATGAGCCTTGTGGCTGGGCAACTGATCGCCGCTTGGTTTTATGAGAATTACTTCAGTTCCGCGCTTCGTTAATGGTTCTGTAAAGGTTCTGGAAAAGATTCTATAAGGTTTTCGAGTGTGGGGTAGTGCAAGGGAGAACGGCCCGTAACGGCCTAAGTACGTTCGCGTTGTGGTTGGTATTTCAGCGGCCGTCGCTTCATCGAAGGACCTCCTCGGCATAGGCTTCATGTTCTGGGGCTTTGCATCCATTCAAGCCTGCTACTTGGCGGTTTGCTTGTGCTATATGCCCATGCAGAAGCAGAAGCAGGAGAACACTGAGGAGCAGGCTTGGGATAAACCCTAAACCATAAACCCAGAACCCCTCAAAGGTTGAGCCTGTGCTTCTGTTTTGGGGGTGTTCCTTAGGCAAAACTGGCGGGTTCATTTTTGGGAAGACCGTAAACCAAATCTTGCCGTACGGAGCCACTTCCAGACGATTTCTTTCGTTTCGTGTTTCTCCCCTGAAGGTGACTCTGAAGCAGTTCTTGAACTTTGACGTGATGTGGTTTTTCGCAAACCTCATCATCTACGGCCTGGCCATGTCAGTCGTTGAATCCTTCCTTCTGGTCTTTCTGAATGAGGCCTGAAACCCTAAACCCTACGCTTTAAACCTTAGCCCTTAACCCTAAACCAAAACCTTAAGCCCTAAACCGTAAGCCCTGAAGGATGCCTTAAGATCCCCGAATCCCCCAGCCCCAAACCAGCCCACATCCCCCGAGAGGACTCTGAAGCCCTAGCCCCAAAGGCCCTACATCCTAAACCCAGAGGGGTTTGAGGTTAAGGGGTAGAGTTGAGGGGTTTAGGGTTGAGGGGTTTAGGGGTTGAGGCTTTAGGGATTTAGGGTTTAGGGTTTAGGGACCCTCGAACCTCAGACATCCTTCGCAGGACTTTGACAACGCGCCCAAGCTGCTGCTCGGAGCGAGCACGACCGTCATGTGCATCTTCGAGGTTCCCATGGATTAGGGCTGCTACGTTTTAATATACAACAATATACAGAATATACTGTAACGTACTAGAACATTCGATAACATACTATAATAAATACTATAACATCCATAAGATTCGAATTTGCAGCTATAGATTTTCTTGTTCTTAACTTAGCAGGGAATGGGGGTCTGGGTTATGGGAACTACCATAAAATTGAAGGGACTATCAAGGGACTATCAAAGGTATCCATTTGCTAGGCACCAGGGCGTACCCGAAGCCCTGAATAACATTGAGGCAAAGGAAGTGCAACAAGAAGGGCGCCAAACAATTACCCATACTATTTGGGAGTTCCTTTAATAATTATAGTATAACCTACTTCAAAACCGTATTCTAGTTATTCAGGCCCCCATATCATTTGCTTGCAGATTGGGAGTTTGGGATATCCGTGCTGTGCCCTGCTGGGGAGCGGTTTTTTGTTTTGCTTTTTCTGGTGTTTCAGGTTTACGGTTTAGGGTTTAGGGTTTAGGGGGCTCTTATCCTTACTGCTCAGGTCCCCACCCAACGTGGACCCTGAATTATAAGATACTTACTATAGAGACCCTTGAATATGGCACCTTAAGTCACCTTAAGTCTTGCGAACCGCTTACTCGCCAGGTGCCGGTGTTCAAATACATTGATCATGTCTGGGCCCGACGGAAAGAAAGGCTCACGAAGCTCGGCCGATTCAGGGCAAGAAGCCCTAAATCCTAAACCCTAAACCCTAGACCCTAAACCCGAAACCCGAAACCCGAAGACCCGAAACCCGAAACCCGAAGACCGTAAACCCTAAACCCGAAAGCCGAAGACCCGAAACTCCAACCTGAATCTCTGAATCCGAGGCTCTGAACTCTAAAGCTTGGGGGTGGTCGAAGTTTGGAGTCGGAGGAGAAGGACCAAACCCTAAATTACCCGAAACCCTGAAGCCCTAAACACTGAACCCTGAACCCGAAACCCTAAAGCCTACACCCTGAATCCTAAGCTTTGTTGAGTCTAAGGTCGGTGCTCATGGCCTGCAAGCTTGTTCTGGCTTTCCGGTGCTTCTGCTACACCTTGCTTCCACCTTCCAACCCGTGGCTAGTATCTGGGCGTTCCTTAGGAACATTTGTTTTAGAAAACGAATGCAAGGTTTGTTAGCGATATTGTTTTGCGTCGGGGCCACAGGGGCTTATAGGTACTTTTGATTGAGCCTCTACACGGCTTTACTTTCGCTGCAATGTGGTCAGCGACCGTGGAGTACGGCCAGAGAATCGCCCCCCCTGGCTGCGTGGCCCGCATGCAAGCTCTTGTCAATGGCATCTACTACCAGGTTGCTATGGGCATCGGCACTGCCATGTGGGGTCCTTTGGCGATGGCGCCGCCCAAGGGGCTGGGATTTCAAAACTGCTTTCGACTGGATGCTGCAGGGATAATCATCTGGGGGATCATTTTTCAGGCCGGAATCCTCATCAGACGCCGAAGCCAAGCAGCCAGGAGTGCTGGCATCACTGCCGAGCAGCCGCTTACAGAGGTCTCTTGAGGTGCACAGGTCTTCTTAACCCTGAACCCTAAGCCCTAAACCCTAAGCCCTAACCCGAAAATGACCGTAGCCATCCCTCTATCCCCAACCGCAGTGACTCCTGAACATCTGCGAGAATAGCGACAAGTGCTCTTTTCTTTTGAACTCCGCGCTCAGTCTTAGATTTTGCGAGGAGAAAGGTGTGCTGATGGAGGGCTCTGGCTTGCTGGGACTTTGGGCATGTTTTTGTGTGCTACACGCCCTTGACTTCGAGCCCTATATAGAGTTTAGGGTTTAGGGTTGAGGGACCCGAAAATGTGAACTTGAGAAACCCTAAACCCCCAAACTCTGAGACCCGCAACCCGGAAATTCAACAGCACAGCTGCCTTAAGAACAATCTTATAACCTTGGACCCCCAACCCTGGTTCCTAAACCCCAAGCTTAGACCCTAAACCCTTAAACCCTTCAGGAGGAACCTCAACCCTAAAAACCCCTTAAAACGGAACCGAAACCCGAAAGAAACCTAACCCCCAAACCTTCAAAAAAGGAACCCTTAAACCCTTTAAGAAGGAGTTCAAAAAACCCTTTAAGCACCTGAATCCTGATGCCCTTTAGTTGAAACCCAAAAGCCCGAAGAGAACCCGAGCCCAACCTCTGGGGAAGCCGCTATGAGGTGAGCCGAGCGCCGGCGGGAGGGTCTGTGAGGGATCCGAGCTATCTGCAGGTCGGTTTCGGGGTTTGGGGTTTAGGGGGTTTGGGGTTTTGGGGGTTTGGGGTTTTGGGGTTTTGGGGTTTGGGGTTTAGGGGTTTTGGGGTTTAGGGGTTTTGGGGGTTT
>BGNK01000620.1:78161-121118 GCA_003297005.1 Symbiodinium sp. clade A Y106
CCAAACCCTAAGCCCTTAACCCTAAGCCCTCAACCCTAAAGCCTAAACCCCCTAAACCCTAAACCCTAAGCCCTCAACCCTAAAGCCTAAACCCCCTAAACCCTAAAGCCCCTAAACCCTAAGCCCTTAACCCCTTTGTGACTCTTCCGAGTCTTGGAGTTTCGGAGGGCCGTCAACGTGCAGATTCTTGCCAGGTCGTTCTGAGATGTGGCTGTCAAAATCACGGTCCCTTCTTGGGTACCCGAAATAATAGGTGCCGTACTATATTAGGGACCCAAAAGGAGACCATAATTTTGACAACCACCCATGTGGACCATGGGTTCTTGTTGGGTTGGCTTAGGGTTTTAGGGTTCAGGGTGCAGGGTTTAGGGGTTCGGAGTGAGAACTCCGCCGCTATGCCTGATCTTCTTGGACCTAAACCCTAAACGGAAGGCCTAGTGTCTTTTTGGACCTAAACCCTAAACCCTAAAACCCTAAGCCCTAAACCCCTAAACAGGATGGTTTGGTGGTCTCTGTGGCTGCAGATGCGCCAGCTGCAAGTCTCGATGCTGCGAGGAGAGGGATGCCCTTAAAAAGGTTAGAATGGAAGCCTCAATAATTACCAATATTATAAGGGGTTCCTTTTAAAGGGGTCTACAAGGATTACTATAAGGGGTACATAGGGGCATTACCAATATTATTCCTCAGGGTTCCTTATTGAATGTACAGTATGTTATACCCCAAAACCCCATTCTACTTCATAAGGCCCCTACATTAGAATAGAAGCCTGAACAGTTACTCGCACAATTTCTTAGGGTTCCTACTGTAAGTATAGTAAAAATTTTCCCGAAGCCCTTCAGAAGTCTGCGTATTTAGAACGGGGTCTTGAGGTTTGTCAAAACTTGCAATAAGAAACACTAGTATGGGTCGGAACAGGCAGTAATAGTAGCAGTGTTCCTATCATAGTTATACTGATATATACCGCGAAAGCCTGTTATAATTGTTCAAGCCCTCAGGTTAGAGGAGAATGAAAAGGTTTGGATTTCATAATGCTGTCGAAGATGCTCCACATGGTCTTTTGGGGTTTTAGGGCTGAGGGTTTCAGGCTGAGGGTTTAGGTAGGGTTTCGATTACCATCCAAAGGCAGCTTGAGCTGAAACTGCACCGCGTGTCGTAGGCGCTACACTGAACGATTTCGGCTCATAGAGTTTACATCGGGGCTTCCGTTTATCAACGTGCACTAACTAACTAATTGCTTGGGGTTCAGGGTTAAGGGTGGAATCATAGTTTGTCATTTTTACAATTTTGGTCTTTTTCTAGGACTGTGGGTTTGGGGTGTATTTGTATAGTTTATGTAAACTCCAAATTTGTTGGGGGCCCGGGAAGCAAATTGGGCCAAGTGGGGTTATCCGAAGCAATTTGCATTGCTGGCAGGCGACACCAAAATCAACCCAACCCGAGCACGAAAAACCCAGAAAGTTTCAACCAGAACCACTAACTTTACACAAAAGCTTGTTCCATACTGCAATGTATTATTTCATACTGTACTTTCTACAGCATTTGCGCTATGCTTCATCTGCAGGAGGGCCTGTGACAGCATGGGAGTGCTGCGGCCTCAGAGACATAGCAGTCCCTTCTCGACTCATGTCAGAATTCAGAGCCCGATTCTGGTTTAGGAGTCTAGAAAATCGGCATTTAGGATTAAGGATTAAGGGTTTAGGGATTAGGGAGTTAGGATTTAGGGTTTCGTGTTTAGGGCTTCAGGATCCGAATAAGGAGCCCTATCTTGAACCCGGGGGCTTTTTGAATTTTGAACAGGTTCGAGTGCTAGCACGGAACGCCGGGGTAAGCAACACGGGGACCTTCAACAACAAACCCCTGATCTAGGGGTCAGAATAAGCAACAATAGCGTCCCCTTACAGTCCCTACATAAATAGATTAAACGTACCATGAGCCCGGATTTCGGACAAAGCCACAAACTCCAAGCTCATCAGCTTTTGTTTGCAGACCCACAGCATCCTACATCAGGTCGATTTCTTCTGCATAAGGTTTGGCCACGAGAAACGTGCATCTTGCGGGCCATTCTTTTCTCGACACTTTTTGCGGACACCTCAAGCCAACATCCTCAGCCTGTATGTCATGGTGCAGTGCATGTGTGCTTGGTGCGGCCCTGGCCAAGGCCATGCCATGTCGAAGATGCCACAGCACTTGACGCGCGACGTCCGGACCACAGTGTCATTGAGGTATTGTTTCGCAAGTTCTAGCAGAGATGGGTTTCCGCTGAGGCCGTATGGTGGAAGCCGGAAAGTTGGAACGTGTCCACAGGAGCAAATTGGCCCCAAGCCACAGGTTCCAACTTTGATCTCGGAGGCGAAAGTTGGAACATGGTCAGAAACCCGCCAAAGGGAAAGTTGGAACCTGTATTGCAGAGAGAGAGGAACTGCAATTATTACGACCGCTCCAGTATTGCAGAGAAAGAGAAACTACAATTGTTACGACGGCTCCAGTATGGCAAGCAGCAAGAAACTGCAATCACTACGACCGCTCCATTATTGCAAAGAGAGGGGAACTGCAATTACCGCGACAGTTCCAATGTTGCAGAGAGAGAAACTGCAATTACTACAACCGCTCCAGTATTGCAGAGAAAGAAACTGTAATTATTGCGACCCTTCCAGTATTGCAGAAAGAGAGAAACTGGAACTACTAGGACCCCTCCTGTATTGCAGAGATAGAAATTGTAATTACTGCGACCTTTCCAGCATGGCAGAGAGGGAAATTGCAATTAACTACTACGACCGCTCCAGTATTGCAGAGAGATACGTGTACGGGGACCCCACGACCATATCGCTAGTCAGCGGTATGACCCCATGGATCGTCGAAGGACTTGAATCGCACACTCGAGCACTGTCGCCTCCCCATGCTTCTGTATATAGGCGTGTTTGTGTTGGCTCAAACCCTCCCTCCCAACCCGCCCCCCGCCCCCCACGGTTCATAGGGTTGCGGTTTGCGTGTGGAGGTGGTTTGGTTNGTGGGGGTGGTTTCGTTTCAGGGTTTTTTCAGGGTGGTTTAGGACACATGCATGTGCCTAGGTCCCCAAATTTTAGGGGAAACCGGGCTTAGGGTTTAGGGTGCCTTGCTCCCCGAGACAGGGGTCGGCGGGCACATAGGGTTTAGGGCCCAGCGTTTAGTTTTATATTTTTTTAGGTCCCCTAATCAGGGGAAGCTGGGCTTAGGGTTTAGGTTAGTGCTAGGTTAGGTTGTTCCCCCCCCACAGGGTGCCCCCCCACCCGCAAGCATAATGATGTCCATATCATCCATGGCCCAACCTTGATGACATCCGCACTGGGTTTTCCGGCCGGTCCAGTCAGAATGTTCCAACTTTGGAACATATTGCCAGAATTGGAACTTGCACGCGCTCGCTCATGGAGCGCTGAATGTCAGGGTGCGTATGTTCCAACTTTTTGGCGTCCACTGTACCAGTAAGAGGAACTACCATGCCAGGAGTCTTCACAACGACAAGAGCAACACCATGGAAAGCAACCATCACTTTGACAACTCCGGTAACACGAATGACAGTAGCATTACAGCCAAGAACAGCACCAGTAGCAAAGGTCACGACATTCGCCACAAACACATCAGCTACATAGATGACTGGCGATATGATCTTACCACAACTGCAACAGCCACAACCACAGGAGCAAGCAACAACTACCATTAAAGCAACAGAAATGACAACAGTGGCGGCTTTTCATAATGAAGACGTTAGTCAAAGTAGTCACAGCAAGAACATATGAAAAATGATCTCCACACACGCTGCCGTCATTGTCATTGTCATCACCATCATCGCTGCGAATTTTGTGGTAATGCAACGGAAAAGTACATTGTGGAGGCCTGCGTTTTGTGGGTCTAGTCAAGTAGCCGTTCCAGAAAACATGTATTCTCCAGAGAAAATAGTTATCATCATCATCATCATTGCAATCAGTACGTGGCAATACTATACTCTTATCATTATCATCATCGTGTTCGTCAACATCTTCATGGCAACTTCTCCTGCTACTTTGACTATGACGATGATGATAGTGAGAAAGGGCGAGGATCAAGATGGATAGATAGCAAGGATAAGACAACGAACAGTATTACCAGCACGAGACAACAATGACGAGGACAAAGAAGGTGAAGAGGAGGAGAAGGACGACGACGGTGAAGACGAAGATGACGCGACCAGCTCTGCCGGCACTTTCCATCTTTAATCCTCTGAAATCCCGTCGGCTTTGACTACAAACCCCGAGCCTACGCCAGGGGCACGAACAATGAGACTACGGTTTCGAGTATTTTCATTGACTATTAAGGAATATAGTATTCCTACTCTAAATTCCCCCAAGCCGGAAACCCTAAACGCTAAACCGTAAACCCTGAATCCCAAACCCCCGAGCCAAAAATCCCAAAGCACAACGTAAAGCCCTAAACCCTAAACCCTAAACCCCAAATCCCAAACCCCAAACCCCAAACCCTAAACCCTGAACACCCCAAAGCAAGGTAAAGCCCTAAGCGCTCTCTCTTTAGGCCTCGAGAGCCAGCCCTGGAACGTCATCGAGCTGCACGCGGCTCCATGCCAAGTAGAGGCCGGCGGCGGTTAGCTTTTACAGTCTAGGCTTTGGGTTTGAGGGTTCAGGGTTTAGGTTGTAGGGATTAGGATTGTTTTTTCACCAACTTTTCGGTGGGTTACACTATGCCTTTGCGACTAAATCCGGAAGTCAAGTTTTGCCAGCTTTCTCAGAGGGCCTGAGCCTTATACCCTAACGTAAGCCTAGGCCCTAAACAAGCTTAATACCCTCATGCCGCAAACTCTAATGCCCTAATGCCCTGAACCCTGCTACCCTTCAGCTTCAAAGCCCAAACACCTCCGTTTTGTGCATAGCCGGGAGACATAGCAGGATCTTCCGATGGTGGACCACTTCGTTCTGAGGCCCCCGTCCTTGCTTGTTGGTTTCGAGCTCTGTGGGTCAAGGGTTTTGGGTTTCGGATCTAGGCTGTCGGATAAAGTAGGTTTTGATTCAGGATGGTAGATTCTGCATGATGTTTGTCAGTACTCGTATCATAATCGCTATGGCCGCTAGTGTTGCAAGCGGTTCAAAGACTGCCACTGCTTCTTCTGCTGCTGCTGTTGTGATCGAAAGTCGCGGAAGCCATGAGGTTTCTCTCTTGCATGAGGCCCCTTCAAGCCCATGACGCCGAATAAGGGATTCTGAAGAGTTAGCTGCAGCTCCCTTGCTTCGACATACCTGTGTGCAACTAGCATTACATGCCCTAGTCTACTTCTTCGAAGCCTACCTGAGTCTACATACATACAGTTATGTGTACATACAGTACACATATGTATATGTATATGTATATGTATATGTATATGTATATGTATATGTATATGTATATGTATATGTATATGTATATGTATATGTATATGTATATGTATATGTATATGTATATGTGTATGTGTATGTGTATGTGTATGTGTATGTGTATGTGTATGTGTATGTGTATGTGTATGTCTATGTGTATGTCTATGTCTATGTCTATGTCTATGTATCTGTATCTGTATCTGTATCTGTATCTGTATATGTATATGTATATGTATATGTATATACAATATGTAGCTGTATATACAATATGTAGCTGTATATGTATACATATGCGACGGATGGTTACATATGCATGTATGTATATGCCACGACCGTCGGAGCGAGGCTTCTGCCCATGGGCCACATCAAGTCGACCACGGAAAAGGATGAGGACCAGACCTCTTTTAGGGTTTAGGGTTTAGGGTTTAAGGTTTAGGGTTTAAGGTTTAAGGTTTAGGGTTTAGGGTTTAAGGTTTAGGGTTTAGGGTCCTGATACAGAATAGGCCCTGAACCTGAGATTCAATCACGAAAGCCTTGGGCCTGCTTTAGATCATCATACTGTATCGGAGGATTGGGACTCCAGATTTAAGGTTAGCCCTATACCCCCAAACCGAAAATCCGAGGACTTACCGTAAATTTGTGCATGGGTTTTGTCCAAGTTACAGTAGTCGTTCTCCAGAAGGTACCTTCGCAAAGATAGGTTGCAAGCAGCAGCCAGAGACCATAGCTTCTACCTAAGTTTCAATCAGGACTGGTACCTTGAGTTGGGTTTGCGGTTTAGGGGGCCTTGGCTTTGGGTTTATAAGTTAAGAGTCTCTGTGGGTTTCCGGTTAAGGGAGAGACCGAACACCCGGCGTGCCAGGACTTCTTGAGGGCTTTCGAGAAGTCGCCGAAGTGGCTGCGCTTCACCGCGTGAGGTCGTGTGAGTTGTTTGTTATTTCCTTGGCAGGTTGACCTCAATGCGCTTCAGCTCAGGGTTTGGGGTTCAGGGGTGTAAGAAGTTTTGTATTCAGAAAACAGGAGTTGGAGGTTCGGTTGGGTTGCGGGGTTGCGGTTTTGGGCTTTACGGTTTCCACCTGGCAAGAACAGCGGCCCGAGCCCGCCATGTGCATAGCTTCGGTCGCGGCTCGCGGCGAATTCGCTCTGCCGGCTCCCACCACACAGGTCCCCAAACAGAGCAGGGCGGGAGGCCCTGTCATCCCTCACCCAAGCCCTGCGATGCCGACGCCTCAAGAGAATTCTTGAGCTAAAACCAGAGCGAGACAGGTGTGTGACGAGCGCAACTCTGAGAGTTTACATACGACGGTACTCTTCTGTAATCTCGAGATGGTAACAGCAACACATCTCGCAAGATCCTATCGTGTAATCGAATTTGCACTAAAGCGTTTGGGTTCCTTCCTACTTTGCCGCCTCCAGCTCAGTGCAGCCTTTGGGATGCTTAGGTGAGGAGTGCTACAGTGGGCACAAGCCGGAAACCTTCTTCCCTAAACCCTAAACCCCAGCCCGGGGGGGGGGGGGACAAGGCCATCGAGTTGGGCTCTCGTTTTCGTTTGTGCTGGTGAGTGGTGGTACGTCTGAGTATCTAGTAATGATATCTCGCTAGAGTTCATGTGCAGTGGATGCTATAATGTTGATCAGCAGTATCACAGCAAAACCCTACTATAATCCTTTTGGATGCAACGTGAGGTGGGGTTGTCCTGCAGCTTTAAAGATCCCACGGTGCTTTGGATCACCGCATGCATTGTAGCTTCAAGACCTCAGTGGTCACCGGAGGGGCCGAAAGGCCGAAACTGCTGGGCCTTGAGTGTTTTTAGTACGCCAAGCTCCTCTACATGACGCATGGTACATACGTACTGTGAAATTTGTACGAAACCTTCCAATTCCGGCTCCAAACAAAAACCTCAAAGACCAGCAGGAGATGCAGGCCCCTTGCAACAATTGCTGGGTGTTGGTCCAGCCTATGACAACTACCGCCAGGGAAGGAAGAAAAAGGCCAGAGGTGCAGAAAGCTCTGAGCCCCAGGCCTCAAACATTCCCTCAAGCCTGAGCCCTCAGCCCTGAATTCCGTGCACCCTAAGCCCTAAATGCGCAATACGTAGCCTGAATCCCTGATCCTAAACCCAAAATCTCCAGTAAAGGCTGTAGAGTCGCGCTAAAGCCTGTACAACCACCCAGATAAGCCAGTTCCACGGAGAAGGGTTGGTGGAGTCCGGTGTTTTGTTTCGGTTCAAGGTGCGGGACTTCGTGCTTGGAGCCATGAGTGTGCAGGGACCCAAAAAGTTCAGGGTTTGTTCGTGTGAATTAAGAAAGGAGATTCAGTGAGGTGTGCAGTAATCAGTCCATTCAAAACAGCTTTTGTAGACTGGAACTAGACTATACCGCCAAACCTTGCTTTGAATATCTAGTATGACTATTCCTTCAGTGCCACGCAGAAAGAAAGCACACAGAACGATGTCTCCTTTCTCCTTTGTTTCAAAGAATGCGTTGGACCGCAGGTCCTGGCCATCATTGCCCGCTCGTCGTCAGCTTCTCAGTCGGATGTCGGCTGCGGCACTGGGGATACTGTCGGCTGCACGTGGGGCGCGTGCTTGATCCAGCTGGAACTGCTCCGATTCATCCTGTGCCGCGAAGTTTTGGTCCAGATTCAGGCCTATAACTCCCAAAATTCCAAAATGGTAGGATTTAAAGACCCAAGGTTTTCTTAATCAGGTTCCCACATTAGCCGCACGCAGAGCCCAGGAGTCACCGACCAATCTTTTGTACAGGGATGCTGCACACGACAGCGTCCGAAATTCATTGCGGGGCCATGCCTGGCACAGAGAGCCGGGCCTCCGGTTTTGCTGCTGCCGTGCGTCTTTCAGTTTCCAACACCGTGGACGTGACCATGGAGGGGACTGCTACTGCAAGTGCCCCGGAGCAACAGTTAAGGTGAAACAGAAACCGTGCATGGATTTGATGTGATGCGTGAAACTCGTCGACCTGTCAAGTGTCTCACTAAACGCTGCCTCTTCGCAGGTGATGTTATCGCAGCGGTGAAGGCGTGCCTGGGCAAAGACTTTGGGTGCAACCGGTCAACTCAGCTTTCCAGGAATTCTGTCATGCATATCTACGCCCTAAACATCCCTAAACCCTAAACCCCGTTAAGCTTAGATTTGAGGAAGCTGCCTGGAGACCCTTGGCATGGAAACGTCTTGCTGTCACGCGGCGCACGGAAGTTCACGGCCACCGACGAGATGCCGCCTCAGACGGAGGCTGGTGACGAGTTCCTTGCGGGGAGCACTTGAGAAGATATCCCCCAAGCCCTAAATGCTAAACTCCTCCAAACTTTGCGCTTTCCGACACTTTGTGGCATCTCAGGTTGGCTCTGGCTAACTATGGCCGCTTACATTCAGCCGGCAGCCCGCTCCAAATCCCGACAGAGCTCAGCGGCATTACCATTCCGCAAATTCAGGCCGTTGAGATTTTCTTGGCCAGTTTTGGTCCACCGTGGCAAAGCGTTCTGTTGAGTGGCACTGTCGACCAGGCCCTACTCGCCTTCATGCAAGGTCTGGTCCTCATGGCTGTTATGTTGTCCGTCACTGTCACTGCTGGCCTGCCCAACACTACTTGCTTTGCACGCTTCTGCCGTTGCCATTCCTTGGCAATTCCTCAGTTATGGCAGATGTTCCACATGCGCAGTGTACGCTCTGCATTTTTTTGATAGTGCATGCAAGGTATGGTTCAGTGTTGGTTCGGCACCTTTGGTGCAGAATGCGGGCGACCACTATCCTTTGACTGCTTCAATCTGCGCCTTAGTCACAAGTGCTTTCGTAACATCATCGCTTCATCGATGCGTTGATGCCCGGAACCCAGGTATCATGCGGACTACTGGATCTTGCAGCCGGCGACTGCAGGAGAGCGAGACAGAAAATGACGGAAGGGCTGCAGAGGTGGCAAATGCACGCAGCAAAAGCGGAAGACAGAAAGCCGCTTTCGTGGCCACAGGAGCAGGTGGGCGCGGCTGCAGCTATGTGGAGTCCCGCGGCAGCCGCGTTGACTTAGGGCTAATGCAGGCTTGCGCATTGCTCCTCATCTCAGGCTCGTGGCCGAGAGCATAGAAGCGCAACGTCCCACGTGGTTTGTATCACATGCCTGGAAAGAGCCAATCGTGCCTTGATGCATCTTGTTGCGTGTCCTTTCTAGAGATGAGTGACCCCTTTCAGCATGATTTCTGCAACTCTCAACTCTCCTGTGGCCAATCAGGTGCTGTTCCTGCGGTGCTTGCTCCGCCACGCGGCCGTGCGCGACTTGCGCGGAGACCCTGCGTACTGGGTCTGTGCCTATGCGAATAACCAGCACGCACCCAGGCAGCCTTGAGCTGGGGGATTCTTATTATGAAACGATAGGCCTTTAATGTTTTTGGGGGTTCCTTATAATGATTGTAGAAGAAATTTCCCTCAATAGTTCGCCTAGTCTAAATATGAAGGCCTCTATGTTTCCCACTCTTGACGTAATGCAAAACCCTCTACCAAGGCACTGGGCTATGTCATCCCGAGAGGCCGGGTAGCTCCTAGCCGTCTCATGGGTAGTTTTCTAAATTGGGGTGCCACTTAGCGGGTCCTTATTATAAGGGTGCCGTACTATATTGGGGACCGAAAAAGGGACCCTAATCCAGAGAACCACATTCGGCAGATCCTGTAATGAATTGATCACAGGGTTCGTAGCAGTCTCCGCTGCCCGGGTATCGTACAAGAGACTCTTCAGCCGAATACCATCCAACCGACCATTCGAATCTGATCGACATGACCCCAACCAACAAATGCGTCCGACAGATCCGCGCAAATCGTCATTTTACTCGGCGATGATGCTCTGCCGTGGAGTGCTGCTGGTGCTGGACGCTGCAGCCACACCCTTTCAGAGAATCTGGTGCCGCCCGGCGTGTCTGTGTGGTTCTTCACGGTGCTTCCGATGCTTCGTCTGCTCTGCCATAAGCAGCTGCTCCAGCTCAGGCTGTTTCGAGGAAGCAATTGCTGCGGCTCGGCTGTTGTGATTGCTCTGCCTCTGGATCGCTCAGGTCTAGATGAGTCTGAAGCCATCTTCACAGGAAGTTGAGTTTTGAACGTAGTGCTTTTGAGGGCCCTGTCCGAGGCTTCCCGAGGCTTCAAAAGCTTCAAGGCGCCCACCACCTCCCGTCACCTCCCCGGCTTCCCAGGTTGAAAACTCCGCCAAGCTCTTTCTGGACGTGGCGGCGACAAGCGGCGATGTGGCTCACATCCTTACGGACCCTGGGCTGTGGTTACATATCTGTAGATTGTTGGAGAGCACAGCTCCGCTTGCCTATGTCCCAGGTGTTGCTTTCCAGCAAATAGCACATGTTTGCGTGCAGTTGTCCTTCTCATCCTTCAGGATGGCCTTGCGGGTAAGGAGGCCAAGTTGCTGCCCCTGCTGGGGCTTCTTGCCAAATCCCGGCGTGAGGAACTTTTCCCTGCCAATTTACTGGAACACGGACTCGAAGTCCGCATCGAGATTGCCGAGGCTACCAGGGAGGAAGATAAGACGCGAATCTTGAACAGCATTGCCTTCCCACGGGCAGGAACACAGGCCTTGGATGAGGCACCAAACGGGGAGCACGACAACTATGGAACCGTGAATCGAGCATTGAGGAGCCACTTTGCCATGAGCGGTTTGTATCCATGCTACGTTCAAGACGCGGACCCGACCAATTTCCTGGCTGCACTCCGTGCGGACGCTGCCCGCCTTTCCGTGCAGCTCTCGTTGACTGGCTGCAAACACTTCAGAGATGCAGAGATGCGAGCGCTCTTGGCCCATTTGCCAAGAGCTCTTCTGTGCCTCCGCCTGGACCTTGGCCACACAGGCCTGGAGACCATCGCAGTGGACGGCTTATGCTGCCAGCTTCGCACACTGCAGCTTCGCTTCTCAGGGGCGTCGCTGCGAGAAGCTGCTGGCATAGCAGCCCTCCTCGACACATCCCAATCTTCCTTGCTCCACTTGGAGCTTTGGTTTGCAGCCCTGCCGATGCTTGAAGAGCTCAATCTCAGCGAAGCTTTGCTCCTTGCCTGCAAGTTCCCAAGCTGCATCGAAGAATCTTGTAGAGGCTTCGTAGCTTAGGCTGAAGCTCCGCTTGGAGGAGTTGTCTCTCCACGTCCAGGGCTGTCCCAAGGCCCTCGGTCTGCTGCAATACATTTCCTGTAGTCTCCTTAGGAGTTATTTTTTTAAATTTTTGTTCATATAAAGCCCAAGAGAGTATTAAAAATACTATCTTTATTATGGTTCTAACGTCGTAGTAAAAGGGGAGAAGGGACGGATCCGGTTTCCTACGGTTGAGATTTTGGGCTAGTTCAGGGTTGAGTGCTCCCTGAGAGGTTTCCCAAGCTTCGAAGCAGGCGCTGCGCCTTGGCATGGCGATGTGTTTGTGCCCATGCAGCGCAGCCATGTATGCATTTCAGTTGGCAGTGCGAAGTCGGAAGCGAGGCACAATGCCGCCCGAAAGCTCCAGGGCCGTGACAAGGACTTGCAGATGTGGCTCTGCATCGAGGACAGCGCTGGGTTTTCTACCAGGGGATGATTAGCGACTAGCTTCCGCAGAAAGCGCAGAGCTCTGGTCGGGAGGATGCAGCGACGTGGATGCAGCAGCTCCAGGGTCTGCTGCCCAACCGCGAAAAGCCGCTGGATGGCCTCCGCTTCCAAGGCCCAGGCCTCAGACGATCGGCTGTCGGCTGCCTCGCAGGCGTCCCGTTTCCACTGGCGCGTCAGGCACCGGCTCGGAGAAAGGGCAAAGCACGAGAAGAGACTCCGAGATCAACCAGGAGCTAAAGATTGCGACATCTTCCCTGACCCCTTAACCCTTAAACCCTAAGCAGGACTTGCCGTTTCCATGCAGCCACGGGCGCTGCCCACGCTTCCATGCGAACCTGCGCTTTGGCTTCATCTTTGTGTATGCCTGGTTATATAAGTGACGCGGTCCTTTCAGGAATGGATATTGCGACGAGCACTTCTTCTGCAGCCTCCGGCGGAGTGTCTTCAACACCTTCCAAGAGGCCCGGCCCATGGCTAATTAGCTCGGTTTAGGGTTTATGTAGGCACAAAGAAATCCCACGGCTTCTTGTTTGCTAGAGGCTCGGCGTTGGTCCGAGTTGGCTCTGATCTTCTTCGTGCAAGCAGCGGCCGACATCGAGTCCAGAGGCCAGCATCCGATCTGTTTTTGGGTGGACATTCGAGGTAGCCTACAAAATCAGAAAAGGTCAACCATCCGACCGAAAGAAAATAAGCAGCTTCGGTGATAGCTGCGGTTTGGGATACAAAGGCCTGCTGCTCCTGATTCTGCTGTCCCTGCACCTTGGCGAACATGCATACAGGTTCGCCAGCGTTTGCGAACCATCACTAGGCCTTGAACATGCATCGTCCAAGTGGCATTGTGCATGCAAAACATCCCAGGTATCCGGTTCTTGTCTTTGGCATGGCGAACGTGAGCGTCTTCTCTGTGTCCCGGCAAGTTAACCTCTCGAGTATCCCCACTCTGCTGCATGCGGGACTCGCGGGACCATTTGAGGTCTCCTCGCTGTCCATGGTGTTGCTGGCTCTGCTGGTTGCCTCCTTCTCCTTCGCAAGTTTCCGTTTCGACCAGATGCAACGAGTGGCACGAGAGTTCTCTTTGTCCTCGGAGGCTTTCTACTCCAAGGCACGCACGCTGCTGCAATGCATATAGGTACTCCCGTAGTCCCGTGCCCATCTACCAGCAACTGTAGGGCCCCTGCGACACTGACAAAGTCACGCACAGAGGTGATGCCCAAATCTCCCCGCGCGCGCGCATGCGCGCGCATGTGAGCAGGTGTTGCAGGATGACGGGCACCTGTCCCACACCTCGCTGGTCTTCGGTGTATCTGGGGGCACATATCCGAGCGTGGACCAAGTGTGGCAGGAGCATGATTCCCCGACTTTCAGACGAAATGTACAGTAGCAGAACTAGCCAGCAAGCAGAATGCAAGCATCAATCAAACATACCCAAACAAAGCTGCAGGAGACGGTGAGCGACTTGCGGCTTGGCTGTAGCTCCGTGCAGTGCTCCGCTCTTCAGCGCCTGCCCGAGGAAAAGCAGCTTCCTGTCCGCGCGGCGGCACCTTCCGACCTTTGAGCTGCTTGGATTAGGGTTATTAGGGTTTAGGGTTCACAGTTAGGGTTCAGGGATCAGGGTTTAGGGTGTGGGGAGAGCTTCTTTAAAGTGTCTGGGAGCTTGAGCACCTTCCTGAGGAGCGCGGTGCAGGAGGTTGTGAGGGCAGTGGATGCAGAAGGCATGGAAGCACGCCTGAAGTGCGGAGATGCGGCTTTCCTTGCTTCTGAGTGCCAAGGCGCAGGGGAAGTGACTGTCGGGATACGTTGAACCGCCTTTACAAGTCTCGGCGGTTTTCAGGAGCTGTGGACATCTTGCAATATGAGATCTACTGCAAAGACATCCTGCACATGCGGCAAACATGGAACGAGCTGAGCAGGCCCGAATGGCCCCTTTTCGCCTGTGCACGGAGCCAGTCGCCCTGCATTTCATCTTTCGTCATGGTTCATCGCCTTCGTCAGGGCTTTCCAGGGCGAAGAGCAGCCGATCCGCATCGTGGCCTTGCGAGACGGCTTCGCAGAAGAAGACAGCAAGCGCAGGTGCTGTGAAGTCGTGCTGTGCATCGAGGGCCACGTGCTCAGTGAGACTGGCGCGTCACGTCGTGTGGCGTGTGTTTTTTGCTCACTTTGCAGCAAGGCTACTTCGCTACCGTGCTGCTTTTGGAGCGATCTTTGGCATCCGCAGAAAGGAAGCTTGCTGGCCTCTGCCGCATGGCTCCTCGGCCTGTGTTTGCACACAGATGGCGAGCGCTCATAAACCCGGAGTCAAAGACTTCACCATGACCTGGACATCCCTCCGTGATGTTTCTGTGTCCAAGAGGTAAAGAGAAACAGGACGCAAGAGAACTGCAGAAGATTCCAAGGCGCAGAAGTTCGGCCTTCTGGTGGAGCCACGACCCGGCAGAGGCCAAGAAAGCAAGCAGGAAGCGAAGGCGAAGAGGTCTCCGAGACCTTCTCTGTGGCTTACCATTATCCTGGGCCTGGTGAGGGCCACAGCTCTGCTCTGCAGCGGGTATTTCGCCTTACAGTACTTCCTGCGCTACGGGCCGCCGGAGCTGCGCGAGAGCCTGCCAGGGCTCCGTGCTTTGCTGAAGATTGAAGACGCAGAGGACAGATCCTGGTTCCAGGCAATCAGCCTGGCCCTTCCCTATGCCGTCCTTGTCCTTGTTTTCAGCACCTTGTCGACAATCTGACCCAGACATGCAAGGGCTTCGGAGCCTCAATGTGTTTCGCAGGGACCTCTCCTTTGTTGCGGTGTCCCAAGGTAGAGAATGAGAACAGAAATCTCATGCGGACCAAAAGGGAAGAGCTTGCTAGATTTTGATTTTCAGTACGCATACCAACCGTGAAAAACATGGCCTATCGATGCTTTAGGCCCTCAGACTGAGAAATGTTTAGCAGTTCAGCCAAAGCAGCGGCAACAAATCGTACTTCTTAGACTTCGAAGCCGAAACAACGGCAACAAATCATGTAGCGCTGGGGCACCACGGCAACGGCAAAGAAATCGGCCAAGAAGTACATTTGTTGCCGGTGTTTTGGCCTCGAAGCCGTGCTCCAGTGCTAAGAACTAAGAAGTACGATTTCTTGCCTCTGCTTGGGCCTCGAAGTGGTGCCCCAGTTCTAAGAAGTACCAATTGTTTCATTTGCTTTGGCCTCGAAATGGTGCCCGAGCAAAAAGTACGATTTGTTGCCGCTGCTTTGGCCTCAAAGTTGTGCGCCAGTGCTACAACGAACGATTTCTTGGCGTTGCTTTGGTCTCGAAGCCTTGCCTCAATGCTGAGAAGTGCGATTTGCTGCCGTCGTGGTGCCCCAGTGCGAAGAAGTAGGCCAAAGCAACGGCAGCAAATCGTACTTAAGTATTTCTTAGCACCAAAGCAACGGCAACAAATTGTACGTTTAGCACCAAAAGCAACGGCAACAAATTGTACTTCTGGGTTAGCGGTGTCAGAAAAGTTGCTGTTTGACCCTTCGATGTCGGCACTTCATATTGTTGAGACAGAAGTCCCAAAGTGTCGGATTTATGACCCGCCGATAGGGTAGTTGAGCTGGGTTTAGACCGTCGTGAGACAGGTCAGCTCTGTCCTATTGATGAATTTGAAGCCACGACATGCTACGACAGTAATCGAAGCAAAGTACGGGTGGAACGCTTCGTTCATATACTTGGCTTTTGCAAAGACTTTCCTTGCGAAACAACTGGTTAGCTTGAGGTCACGACCTTCTGCGATGCCGACGTCGGGTGTCCCGCAGGCCGACATAGCAGGTTTGTGCAGCAATAGATCGGACGTGCTCAGAGTTCGTGTCAGGCTGCATTCTTTGGTTGCGCACTGTTCAGGAGGCAATCGCAGGTGAAGGTTAAGGAAGAGCGCAGCCAACTCATCCAACAGACGGTCCACATCCTTCAATTTTCAATTTGTGACGTCTTGCGTTCTTCATGAACAGCAGCAGCAGACCATGAAGGCTGAAACCTTCCCAGATCATCTTTGAGCGGCACTTTGGAGTCCACGGCAACTGCTATGTTGTCAAGGCAAGGCTTGCGAAGCTTTAGGGTTTGGGTTTAGGGTTTAGGAGTTCCCTGCAATTCAGCTACATCATGTCGTGCGCTTTTCTGACCTGAGCGCCTTGAAGGTCGCACTGATCCAGACAATGACAGTGCTCCTGCAAGCCTTCGGGAAGGCGGGTTCTCACCAATAGGACAGGGTGCCTCAGATACTCTGCGAATCTTCGGGGAGATACGCTATGTTCGCAGTAAGCGTCCGAATCAATGCAATCCAGGACGTAAAGTTGCCCCCCCCTGCCAGGTACCGCTTCTGGGAGGAACTGTCACGTTTGCAATGTATCAGAACATCCCAGCAGCCTCGGTGCTGAAACGATGCTTCTGGATCTTCTATGTGCTGCTGGCCTTCAACAGCCTGTACCCGAGTATCCTCTTTGTGCGGCCAGATTCCCGCTGGTGTCGCTATGGCTCCTCGGAGTGAGCTAGAGCGAGTGACAGTGAGGGGAAGTGTAGACGGCGTGTCTTCCTGGAGGGGACAAAGCCGAGGTGCTGCTGTCATGGATGTGGTGATGGATCTGGGGTACATGCTCACCTACTTGCTCACCGTGGCTCCTTGTTGACATGAAACTGCAAGATTTAGAGAAGGCCGTGCCGAGAGTCAGTTAAGCACCGCTGAGGTGACCGCCATGTCCGAGCTGACGCTGGAGACGGCCGTGCATGGCAACTTCGGGGATGCGGTGGAGCTGGACCTGAGCAACAGCAGCTTGAGCAGACCTGAGCACGCATGTAAGTGTCGCCACAACTTTCGGGCAGCTCGCGTCATGTACACTGAGGCATCAGCCCAACCTTCGCTTTCCCCTCTGACATCCTACAGTTCCTGGCAGTGTACGTCAGCCTTGCGCACACCTGTTGCGCCTGCCGCTCTATCGAACGTGCCAGGGATCTGGGCAGTCTGTTCGGTCTGGGGGAAGGCTCTGTGGAGCCAAAGCAATCGAAGCGACCGATCATTGACAGCACGGTCTTTCCTGCCCGTCATGGCCGGCTGGTGCTGCGATGCCTCAAGGCACTGTACTCTCCCATCCTGCTCCTGGTGCTTTTCCTGTTTCTTCGCTCTCCGGACATGTACCCTGGCCACTCCGGCGACTTCAGCTGCTTCCCGTGCCGCTGCTCTCAGGAGGCGAGGCTGAGCGGGTTAAGCAGAAGTCAGGACTGATGCTTGAAGGCTGGATCAGACGGCATCGCTCTGTCGCAGGACCCGGCGCCGCTGCATCGGAGCTATATTTTTTTTGGGTCTGCTCCAACCCTTGGCCAGGACCAGGGTGAGACGTGTCAAGAGGTTCTTAGACGCAGAGGGATGTCATTGCAATGGCTGATTCTGAGAATCTCCTCGCCCGTTTGTCCTCTGACATGCCGGTCATTTTCTGCACGGTACCGGAGGACCTTGGGCGTTGCACTATCCCGAACGAGCCCGATCCTGACAAAGCGTTTCTCGCAGTTTTCTTGACACGGACAGAGGGCGAAATCGTGAATTCGTTGTTCTGTTGGCCACTTAGGTCCTGCACCCTACACGATGGCGGCTGCATCAGCTGCACCGACTATTGCGTCGTCGAGGTCCCAGAGGGCAATGACCGGGTCATCTACCTGGAGGACTTCGAGAATTAGGCTTCTTGAACAGGGTTCACACACTGTACGATTTCATGGCAGTTCATAAAAGTAAAATCATCATATTTGTTGTTTCCTGAATTCGATGGTAAAATCAGTATGCAGCTGTTCGCAGAGGACGTCGAGAAGATGAGATATGACACGTTGACCGTGAACAGCATCATGTACAGTGATAGGGGCGGTCAATGGATTCTTTTTGACGGTCTGGAAAGCCTATCTGGCGTCGTGCCGAGTGGGAAGATCGAGTGGCGACCCGCTAAGTGGTCGTCGGGCAAAATCTGCCTGAGGCCGCCCGTGCGCCTGGAAAGCTGCAGGTTAGCAGCCGTACTCCGACAGCCGGAGCTGGCCCTGACTGGCTTCCACAGCATCGCCCAAGCAGCATTGGACCCTTGGGCTGCCATGTGCGGCGCCTGTCCCTCTCCAACAACACGTTGACCTCCCTGCCACCGAAGAGGTTCCGGCGCCTGAGCTGCCTTGAAACCCTGGACCTGGGCAGAGCACGCCTCGAGCACCTGGAGGATGAGGCCTTCGAGGGCCTGGCGCAGCTGCGCCTGCTGTCACTCAGCGGAAACAAGCTTGCCGACCTCCCCACCCAGGTTCTCAAACCGCTGCTCAGCCTTCAGAAGCTCCTGCTAGGTGGCAAGAGCGACGCAAGCGGCCAGGTAATCGTGGAAGGGAACCGGCTTGTGAGTTTGCCGAACTTCACGCAGAACCCTCGGCTGGAAGTGTTGGACGTCAGCGAGAACAAGCTGAAGAACTTGGATGACGCCACCTTCTCGCATCTCCACAACCTCTCAGTCCTGGACCTCGGCAGCAACAAGCTGGCAGAGCTCCCGGAGAACGTCTTTCAGGGGTTGACCTCCCTTCAGAGCCTGGGTTTGAGCAGCAACCTGGCAGAGCTTCCGGAGAAGGTCTTCCAGGGCCTGACCTCCCTTCAGAGCCTGGATTTGAGCCTCCACAAGTTGGCAGAGCTTCCGGAGAAGGTCTTCCAGGGCCTGACCTCCCTTCAGAGCCTGGATTTGAGCGTCAACAAGCTGGCAGAGCTTCCGGAGAAGGTCTTCCAGGGCCTGACCTCCCTGCAGCAGCTGTGGTTGAGCAGCAAGGCAGAGCTTCCGGAGAAGGTCTTCCAGGGCCTGACCTCCCTGCAGCAGCTGTGGTTGAGAAACAAAGCAGAGCTTCCGGAGAAGGTCTTCCAGGGCTTGACCTCCCTGCAAACGCTGAGTTTGGGGTTCAACGAGCTGGCAGAGCTTCCGGAGAAGGTCTTCCAGGGCCTGACCTCCCTTCAGTGGCTGGATTTGAACAGCAACAAGCTGGCAGAGCTTCCGGAGAAGGTCTTCCAGGGCTTGACCTCCCTGCAGATGCTGAATTTGAGGTTCAACGAGCTGGCAGAGCTTCCGGAGAAGGTCTTCCAGGGCTTGACCTCGCTGCAGGAGCTGTGGTTGAGCAGCAACAAGCTGGCAGAGCTTCCAGAGAAGGTCTTCCAGGGCTTGTCCTCCCTTCAGAGACTGCTTTTGAGGTTCAACGAGCTGGCAGAGCTTCCGGAGAAGGTCTTCCACGGCCTGACCTCCCTTCAGAGGCTGCGGTTGTTCAACAACAAGCTGGCAGAGCTCCCGGAGGAGGTCTTCCATGGCCTGACCTCCCTTCAGAGCCTGGAGTTGCACAGCAACAAGCTGGCAGAGCTTCCGGAGAAGGCCTTCCAGGGCCTGACCTCCCTGCAGGGGCTGGGGTTGTACGACAACAAGCTGGCAGAGCAAGTGAGGCGCTGTGTTGAGGCCACCTTGAGCTGTGAGAACTGCAGCTGCGAGGCTTCTTGAGGTCACAAATTTGTGTGATGCATGGTGTTCCCGTATTTTAATTATATCAATATTTAATTTATTCAAGGTGCCTAGAAAGGGAATTGCACGCGTTTTCATCTTCTGCAGGGCTGAGCCTTCTCGTGAAGCTTCTCAAAAACCTGAGGCAGCACGACACAATTGCCGGAGACGAAAGCCTTCGAAGTTGTTAATCATGTGCTTTATAGTCTAAACTCCTATTATCCCCCTTAATGTCCCCAATAGTAATACTATAGTAGTCCCGTACCAGTAGTCCCCTATATAACCCCTTTTAAGGAGTTTAGCCTATATAGCCACATAGCTCATGTGCAACTCTGCTAAGCTCTCTGCTCCTCGGCCTTCCCGAGGTCATCTCTCCAAAACGAGAGGCAGGATCCTCTGCCGCTAGGCCCTTGGTATATCGGGTACAACAGTAGCATGGGGTTTAGGGTTTTCGGGTTCAGGGGTTTATTGTTTAGGGTTTCATTTTGAGGATCCTTTGCTACTGGGTTTCTCGACTGCGTTTCACGGGAGACACGTTCGAGTGCAAAAATCATTTGTGAGTAATTCGAAGGGAATGGTCCTGCACTTGCCGAGCGGTTTTGATGGCGATGATGATAGAATATCGCATATCACTATCCAACTCTTGCGTCAAGCCGCGGTGACAATGCGGACCGAGCTGGAGCCGGAGCCATTGCCTGAGGGCGACCTTGCTTTGAAGTGTTTCAGCTTGGCACTTTCTCGTTTGCATCAAATGTCGGGCTCATGTTGACCATTGCCCATGACGGCCGGCATTGTTGCTGGCATCCTTTCCGTTTGGTGAGCGCTCGTCTTGTTTGTTGGTGCTCGCGTTGACATGACATGTACTTTTTTGTTCGAGGTAAATATGACTTAACCCTAAGCCCCTAAGCCCTTAAGCTCCAAACCCTAAACCCTAAACGCCTAAAACCTAACCCTAAACCCTATGCTACTCTTGTACCCGATCTACAAAGGGCCTAGCGGCAATCGCCGGCACTGCGATCTTAGAGCCTAGATGGAAGCCCCAGGATGCCGCTGTCCGAGGATGCCAAGGATTTTAAGCCTAAGCCGCTAAGCTCCATGCAAACCCAAAAGGCTGAAGCCTAAACCCTTAACCCAAAACCCTAATCCCTAAACCCTAAACCCTAGAAGTTAAAGCCTAAACCATGATGATGGAAACTCGCAGGTCGCTATCCCTCACTCCTACGTCTGATTTAGCACCTATGGGGTACCCTGAACTGTTCGAAGCTCCGTTGTGGGCAGAGCTTGCGATTCTGCAGCAAACAGAATGACATCCTACAGCAAAACAGAGAAATAGAAACACAGAAGGTTTTAGGAGTCGTGCGTGGGCTGCCAAGTAAGTCGATCCTTTGGACGCCCTGTACAGACCGCAGAACGGCTTTGAGCCCCCGGCATCAAGAAGCATAGCCTGCAAACAGGATAGGGGTAGCGAGGATGCGGGCGCAAGGCGTGGGGCTGAGGATGCTGCCTGGTCTGGGTTTCTTCTATACACAGGCTCTCAAGCTATGGGTGCCCCCCAGTGTAAGTTGCTCATGTTACGTAGGAGCCCTCCGAACCCAAAACACTGGAGCGAAGCAACGAGCTTCTGGAGAACAACCCTAAACCCTAAACCCCTAAACCCCTAAACCCCTAAACCCTAAACCCTAAACCCTAATGCGCCAGCCAGCGTTTCGCGCCCCGTAAACTGGTCATCTGAACCCCCGGAGCATCTCATCGTTGGTCAAGTTGACGGGGTCAGCTTTCGCTCTTGTTAATATAGGCGCCTTAATAGTTAGACTAGGGTTTTTGGGGCCCATTATGCTCTACTTATAATAGGAACCCCCCAAAATAGTATAAGTAATCATTTAGGCCCCTACCCAAAACCCAAAACCCCTAAACCCCAAGCCCTAAACCCTAGACCGCTCTTGTTGCCTTGTTCCGCCCCTCGAAGGTCGGTGCGCTGAAGCCAAGACTGGCTCTAAGGGCACTCGGCACTGAGGCCCAGAGAGAGGTTTTAGGGTTCGGGGTTTAGGGTTCAGGGTTCAGGGCTTAGGGTTTAGGGTTCAGGGTTTAGGGTTCAGGGTTGAGGGTTCAGGGTTTAGGTGTTAGGGTTTGGGGTTTAAAAGTTTAGGGTTCAGGGTTTAGGACCCTTTTAGCCGAATTGTCCCATCTCAAGTGGTGAGTATTCGAGTCGGGAAGTTTGAGTGCCATCTTTGAAGGCATTGTCAAAGCAATTTGGCACAGGATAAACCGGAACCCTATATAAATCCTAAACCCTATCATTATCCTAAACCCTAAACCCTATCAATCCCAAACCCTAAATCCTAAACCCTATCATTGTCCTAAACCCTCAACCCTATCAATCCCAAACCCTAAATCCTAAATCCTATCATTATCCTAAACCCTCAACCCTATCAATCCCAAACCCTAAATCCTAAACCCTATAAACCTCAGGAGGCGGAGATGGGTTCACGTTCTGGACGCTTCCGGGGCTCAGGTGTGGATTTCGGCGGTCCGCGGTCTTGGGTCTAGGGGTTCGGGCTACGATTCAGGCGTCTCGTAGCGGATCAAAGGCTGCAAGCAGTGGCAGCTGTCGTTCTATCCGGTTGACAGTCGCCGTGGTTCGTCTTGCGATTTTGTTTCGTGACTGCGGGACCATCACAAAAGAATCTCATTGGCGCCACTGCGATGGAAGCTTCAAAGATAGGTTGGATCAAGCCTGTTCCGCGCGTCAGTGGAGGAAGCGGCTGCCTTGCTCGCGCCACGCAGGTCGCCATATCATGTCCAGACTTTCCTCATATGCAGTAATTTTCTTTGATCTCTGACCGATCGAGAGAAGCCCTCATAGCCAGGCATCCGCAGAAAGCTGCTGTGCAACGGCGTGCTGCGTCGAAAGCGCCGCCGTGGCGCTGGCTCAGGCACCTTGCCAAGCCATCCTGAGCAGAAGGTGACTTTATATATTCTCTAATTAGGGTTTAGGGCTTCGGGTTTCTTTATATAGCGTCTATAGGAGTTTAGGGTTTCAGTGTCTGTAGTGCTGGAGGCGCCAGCAGGTTCTCACTCCAAGTGTACGGTTCAAGCATATGAGGGATTGCGAAGAAGCCACAGAGCTTGTATCTGTAGGCGCCAGGGTCGCAGTTCCCGTTATAGGCTGGTCTGAACGGATTGTCAAGCTCAAGCCACAGAGCTTTATTTCTCCACGGTATAGATTCAAGAGCAGTGTATCCGACATAGCCTCCTAAACCCTAAACCCTAAACCCTTAAACCCGCAAACCCTTAAACCCTAAACCCTTTCAACCCTTTCAATGAGCGTGAAAGCCTCAGCCGAAGCGTAGACAAACCCTAAGCCTAAACCCCATAGTACTGCCAGGCCCGCCTTATTAGTGTATGGCTCTTTAGAAAACTTGGCTCTCGAAGGAGGGGATGATTTCAGGGGCATGTTCCGAAGACGCCGAATACACGTGGGTGGTTGTCAAAATTAGGGTCCCTTTTTGGGTGCCCTAAATAATAGGTGCCGTACTACATTAAGGACCCAAAAAGGGACCATAATTTTGACAACCACCCACGTGTTTCTTGCTAGGCCCGGTGTGTTCAAGGAAGACGGGGAACGGATCAAGCGCATTTTGCCTTGGTTGCTATCTCTGCTCTTTGGGGGGTTCCCGGTTCCGCTTGCAGCATGATCTATGCTTTGCCGGGGTGCGCTTAAATGGATTTAAGTACGATGCGTCGGCCCGGATTCTAGTTTGCCTCTGCCTGGAGGTCTTCCAAGTTGTAGCCGATGTGTGCCAACTTCTTGCGCAGAAGGCCCGCGGTTGGGTGCTCTGGGATATCGGGGATGCTCCGCTTGCCTCTCAGCCAGAGGATTGAGGGAAGCAGAAGTTGGGATCCAAGCTGCACCTCCTAAAGAGTGTTTAGGGTTGAGGGTTTGGGGTTCAGGCTTTGGGCTGTAGGGACTACAGAACATCTCAAAGAATGACTTTTGGAGGGCAAGGAGATGCTGGGCCTCCTGACAGGCTCAAGTTTAAGATTCTTAGGCTTGTAAATGAGAGCCGCTCCTCTTGTGCCCGAACCTTTAGACCCTCAACCCTAAATCCTCAAGACGAAAAGTTATAGAAATGACTTTAAAAACCCTAAACAATCTCCATAAACCCTGACTCCTTTATAGAAATAGCCGTCAAACCCTAGACCCTAAGCCCTTGACCCTAACCCCTTTTTATCTTCTGCCAAAGCCTCGCGCAGCGTGCCGGAGGCTGAGGGCAGATCGATAGCACGACGAGACGGGTTGAACATCCAACAAAAATGGATCAGCAAAAGGGTTAGGGTATAGGATTTAGGGTTTAAAAGTTTAGGCTACCAGCAATGAAGGAGATAAGAGAGAAGGAAGAACACCTAGCGAACACAGCAGAGACAGAAATGAAGCGATAAACAACTCAAGAAAGAAAGCACTCAGAACGATGTCTCCTTCCCTTTGTTTCAACGAATGCGTTGGACCACAGGCGGTGCCATCATTGAGTTCAGTCTTTCTTGGTCTGTGCTGTTTCTTTCCTGGGAACAGGATGGCCCAGCATCTTCATCTTAGATGAGTGCTCCCAGACATGAAGTAGTAGGGTTTACATTACCGTTTTGGTGAGTGTAGATAGGCCTCCTCTTGAATATTGGTGAGTGTATATATTGGGTTTTATTATGGGGATACTAGTAATATAAACCATACCCCACATGATTCGAAATCATGAGTCGAAGCCCACTTGCGCTAGTTTCGCGAATTGGAACCAACTTGGAAGACGAGTTTTCGGAGTAGCCCTTTTTTGGGCCCCAGCGGTAGGTAGGATTCTTATACTTGTAGACGGACACCCCAAACAGCGCCATCTATCCGAATCTATCCCAAGCCCTGAAGCCACACCAGCTTTCAGAAACCCGCGTGTTTCCGCCGCAGCACCTTTACGGCCCGTGTGCCACCTTTGCCCACCTGGCAGCTGTTGCCCTACGATGCTCGCTGCCTTTGTTACTCCCGGAGCGGCTCGGCGAGGTCTTACCCATAGGCCCCAAAGTAGTTCCGTTTTGGGATTACCTTATAGAATTCTCGTTATGAACCCCAAACAGGAACTACTTTGGGGCCTTTGAGTAGGCGAATTGTCTTTTGTCGTTTCCAGGGCAATCGATTTCAACGGCAACCGAGAAATCGGACAGTTGACAGGAACCAGTGTGGTTGCTGCAAGATAAGTAAGTTAAGCCCTAAACCCAGCCTGGAGCGAAAGTCCTTGAAAATTTGGCTCAAGCCAGATCAGCCCTGCCACACCCGTCTCAAACCCTACGCAAACAACATCAAACAGCCGATGCTGACTGAACGAGACTAGGCCTAGGCCCTACCCCCAGACCCAAAACCCACAACTGATCCTGAACCTAGGCCCTGATATCTTAACCTGAGCCCCAAACCCTAAACCCTGAAATGGTGTTCCGTTCAGGGCCAGGCGCCAGTGCTTCCGACACCTCGGAGTAGGTACGGGGTCGGAGGGGGTGGGAAGGGGGGTGGGAAGGGTTTAGGGTTTGGGGAGAGCCGGGGTGCGGTTTAGGTTTCGGGTTTGCAGGTTTTAGGGGCGTAGGGCTTTTTTGGGTGTATGTAAGGGTTTAGGCTTGAATTGTCTAGATCGGGGGGTGCAGGGTGGCTGCTTCGGCTTGGGCAGCTCGGGATGAAATTGAGCATGTTGATGCGGCGTGTTTCTATTATTGCTAGTGTTTACTTAATAGTTCTTGTCATAGCGAGAATTGGGCTTTTTGGACACTCAGGGACGTAGGGTCGGATTCAGCTTTGGGTCATTGGGCTTTGCCTTCACAGTCTTGGGTGAAGGCATCGCAAGCAGCATGAGGTGTGTTGCAGTTGTGACCGCCTGTAGTTCATGATCGGCAGACTACATCGAAAGCTGTGGCCACAGGGATTATGCTGTGCAAAGCTGCTGCATGTACAGCAGCCATAGCAATCCTCATTATCGCAATAATTAGCCATAGCCGTAAACTCTGCACACACCACATCAGGCAATATACGCGCCATGGTGGGCATAACGACCACAGTATGATTACCATGGCAACTGAAACTCTTGTGGTTGCCGTGAGAGCCATGATAGTCATGGCAACCATTGAATCTGCAGTTGTCATTATCTTGGTTCCTCACGGTGTAAGCAGTCATTGCAAGCCCTGGTAACGGGTAAGTAATCACCCCTAAACCTAAACCCTAAACCCAAAGCCCTAAACCCTAAACCATAAGCCCCATAAACCCTCCGAGGGATTCTGTCTTTGCAGGCGGAAAAGGCGTTCAAAAACAACCCTATGAACCCCAATCCCTAAAATGTTATATGTTCTACACGAAGTATGTGTTCCAGGGTGAGCTTTTGCTAGTTCCTCAAGCTCCTTGATCCGCCAGGTTAACCAATGTCGTCATAATTCCAACGAAAGCATAGTGGCCAGACTCGTCACCATGATAGTAGTGTTTAGGACGATGCACATCATATTCAAGTCATGCTCATCATGTTCATCGTGCTTGCTTGAGCTCTGGTGGAAATCGTTATACTCCCAGCAGTGGTCAGCGTTGCCATCACCGTTACTGACATTACCACTTCAGTCTTCATCTTCTTCACGCTTATCTTCATCAGCGACATCACCACCATCATCATCATCGTCATCATCGTCGTCATCGTCATCTTGATAGTTACAGTGCCAAGTACGAAGATCCAGGTCGAGAACCCGAAACTCTAAAGCCCAAATCCAAACCCCTCCCCAGCCATAAAGCTCAAACCTAAATCTCGGCAACTACCCCACACCTCTGTTTTTTAATTTCTACAACATCAAGAACCTTAGAACACTAAGCTGTGACAGGCCTGCGGCTCCAAACCAGGAGCCCGGCGCCCTCCACGCGCACGCCGGCGTGGCTCTGGCGGCGGGCGCTTGTGGAGCGCCACTGGGAACATTTTGGGGTTTAAGGTCCGAGGTTCTCTAGACCCTAGAGCCCAGAAGAGGGTTCTGGGGTACAGTATAATAATGTATAATAGTTATTCAGACTTCCCATGGCAACAACATTTCGAATCATTCAGGTCTTCTATAGCAGGTTCTAGGGTTAGAGATTTCGTGGTTGGGGATTTCGGATTTGGGATTTTGGAGGTTCCAGGGCTGGCTTCGCATCTTCTAGTACTAGTACTGGTAGCAGTACGGGACTTTTTGTCTAGATTAGGGTTTTCGGCCTTAGGGTTTAGGGTTTAGGGTAGGGTTTAGGGTTTGGGGTTGGGTTGGGGTTTATAAGGTTTAGGGTGGGGTTTAGGGTGAGGTAGGGTTTAGGGTTTGGTGTGGGGTTTGGGGCTGTTAGGGCGTAACCTAGTTTGGCGCTCGTTTTGGCATGATTCTGCTTTCCGTTGTGCGGTGAGTGTATTCGAGGATAGTAGGAGCACAAGCCTGTCTGCACAAAGCAGAGCTGATCTCACCTCTGTTGACAGCTCCACAAATCCGACGCTTGATCAAGTACGAGCTCTTGAGTAGCGGCCCTTCGGTGTGCAATTGCTGACGGAGTCTCAACATTCAAACATAAATAAGTAAGTGCATAATATGTCTGTATCTTTAGATGCATATGTCTACATAAATACATAAGCATATGCATATATATATATATATATCCATAAGTTTGTCAGTCCTTTTATGCGGTCACTGTGGAAGCTGCTCCAAAATCCGAATCTCACTCTGGTATGTTCTCAAGGCCAAAGCGAACGAAAGCTACCGTTTCAGGTATTCCGGCTGGAAGCAGCGCCGAACTTCAAGAAACGTACAGCGCCGGCAACATTCGCGAAAGGCGGAGGCCCGGTGTTCTGCCTTTGGGCGTCGGAGAGCAACCCGAAAGCCTAAAGATGAAAAATCCGAAACCCTGAAGCCCCTGAAACCACGAAGCCTGAAATCCCTACAACCTCTGCGCCCCACATTTTAAACCCTAAGCTCGACACCCAAAACCTTAAAGCCTAAACCCCGATATATCAAAGGAAGTGCAGGGCCTTAATGTTGTGCACCTCAGCTTCGTAAGGTTTACAGCTTACGGGACCTAAATATACGGCTCCCTATAAATTATATCGGGAAAAGTACGGATCCAATGATGAAGGGGCTTTGGGTTTAGTGCCGCTTTTCTGCACATCCGTGGTCAGGGATTTACGGATTTCACTTGTAAGTTCGTCGGATGCGAGTGACTGGAGCCGGTGCAATATACGGGCCTTAAGAATTCGAACAGGGTTTGGGGGGGTATTTTATATAAGGAACCCTATGGAATAATCTTGGGGACGTCCAGCCACGAGTGCTGGTGCTTCCTTTGGGGAACAGTATTGGTAATGATTCATGCTTTATATTAGGCCAGTTGCGAAATAATGTTTCTCCCGATGACCAGGAGCCGTCTCATGAAGACTACGATACCTTGCTCATGAAGGCCGGTGTCAGGTTGATGGTCTTCAAGACCTAGGGTTCAAAGCTTCGGTCGTTCATGGGCTTCCCGTGATTGACGGTTGACGGTGCCGTGATTTGGAATTCAGGGTTTATGGCCTGGTACGCCTGGTACGCAGAGTCTTGGTGGGCATCTACAGATTGTCCATGAAAAAAAGCCGCCTTCCCAAGCAAAGGTGATGTGGTACTGCCATCCTTGCGAAATGGGTGTTTTTGATAATTGGTCTACACAATTCGGATCTCCTTCGGAGATTTGGGTTCATTCAAGCTCCTGCATCTTTACCGGAAAACCCCTAGATGTAGACCTTGGCTTTCCCACCCGAAGATGGCCCTAAACCATTAAACCAAAGCCTCGACCCTAAACCCCTTAAGCCTCCACCCCGAAACCCTAAACCTTAACAACCGCAGACCGGAAGCTGGACTCATCAGATTTTGGAGCGGTCCCAAACCAAAGCCACAAGACACAGAAGGTTTCAGGGTCTAGGGGGTTTAATGTAGGGGTTTGAATGCTGATGAATCATCCTCTCGTAGTCCTGATATCATCATAGCAGATTGTCCCCTCCATGCCCTATTGAAATTATTGAGGCTCCTGCTTTAGTCTCAGGTGTGGGTGAGAAAATGAACTTGTCCGCCAGCCCTCAACCATCAAACTCGTACATCCCAAACCCTCAAGCACCGAAATCCTGAATCCATCAACCCTGCTCCATAAAATCCTAAACGCCCTAAACCCTGAACCTCGAAAGCCCGAAGTCCCTCCCATCTCAAATCCTTATATATCCCTATAAACTTCATTGAGTTTTGGTAAAGCACATAGTTTTTTAGAAGTAGAGTAGGTAACCTTTAACCTTTTTGGGGTAGTATAATCCCTATACAATCCTTGTATTATGAAAAAGGTTAACCTTTAGTTCCCCATGATACCCGACAAGTAGGTTTTTTAGAAGCACATAATCAGCACATCTCGAGCCCTTACACCCTGCCGGGGAAACTTAAGCTGCAAACACAACCCCCACGCCACAATCTTTATAATCCCCAACTTCAAACGCCAAATCCCAGCTCAACCGAAGCTTTACGGATGAATCCCCACGCCCCTCAACCCTGAACCCCTGAAGTCTAAACCAAAGCCTCAAGCCTTTCTTGACCTGAAGGCTGGGCTCCGCAACCTGCTGGGCGTGGAAGAGAGCCTTTGTAGCCACGGTTCTTTTTCTTTTCCTCTGGGGTTTCAGCTTGTTTCTTCATACTGCACTTACTTGAGAGTTGTTGGCAGTATGACGGCAGTTTTATTGCAGGATGATGATCCCGTCCCTAAAGGCATGTCAGCAATGCAGTTCATCGGCTCGACTTCGCTAAGGAATCGAATGGCTCAGAAGCTGGAGGAAGCTTGCCAGGTGTCTTTGTCCGAATTGTTGGACGTCGGGTCCTCTGGTGGAATCTGGCGGTTTAGAGCTTAGGGTTTAGGGTTCAAGGTATACTGTTGCGCTTAGGTTTTGGTCTCCTTCCAGCAGCCCCGGCATTTTGAAACCGGTTCCCCACCTTGGAGTTGTGTTTCGGTACGACTACTACTATTACTACTACTACTGCTACTGCTACTGCTACTGCTGTTGCTACTGCTACTGCTACTCTACTGGTACTGCTACTGCTACTGCTACTGCTACTGCTACTGCTACTGCTACTCCTACTGCTACTGCTACTGCTACTGCTACTGCTACTGTTACTGCTACTCCTACTCCTACTCCTACTCCTACTCCTACTACTACTACTGCTACTACTACTTCTACTACTACTACTACTACTACCAAACCCGATGCCCTGGAACAGCTTTTGCTCGCGTGTGCGCCAGGTGAGCACAGATCTGAAGCGCTGCTTGCAGGATGTGGAGGTCTGGGAACCCTAAACCCTAAACCCTAGACCCTAAACCCTAAGCCGAGCCGCGGGTTGCTTCGAGTGTTTAGGGTTCCCCGGGTTTAGGGTTCAGGGTTTTAGTTTTTTTAGGTGTTTAGGGTTTAGGGCTTCAGGGTTTGGGGTTTAGGGTTTTAGTTTTTTAGGGTTTAGGGCTTCAGGGTTTAGGGTTTAGGGCTTTAGGGTTTAGGGTTTAGGGTTCCCGGGGTTCCCCAAAGGGTTCGACTATATGAGGGTGTCAGGTCAGGTTTCTTTAGGGGCTGCTGTAGGGATTAGATCATGTCGAGGGTATTTAGGGTCTAGGGTTTAAAGGGTTTCGGGAGTTTACGGGGTTTAGGGTCTTTGGCTCAAGCCTGTGGTACCTTCACGAAAGCCTATACCCACCAGGGCCGAAATTGCAGAACCCTGTTTGCCCTTTGCCGCCCGCGGCCACACTGCAGGTGAAGCACAAGATCGCCAATGACGAGGCACCGCAAACAAGCACCCTGAGCCCCATAATGTCCTATATTAGGGTTTAGGGGTTTAGGGTTTATGGGTTTAGGGTTTATGGGTTTAGGGTTTAGGGTTTAGGGTTTATATGACCCTGAATATCCTATGATAACCTTTCGGTATCGGTGTTATCACACCTGTAGTGACCTGTATTGTATCCGCGCCCGACGTCCTCGCATTCATGAAGGGGTTGATCCTGGTTTATGGGGCAGCGACGGTGGCAATATAGAAGCCGAAGTAATTACCATTGCTCTTTCTTCAGGTTTCTCACTCACTCTAATAATATACCCCAAAACCCAATGCTAGTCCTTAAGGCCCTCATTTTACTTTCGGGCTGCCTGTTCACCTTGGAGAACCTAATCTCATCCAATGCAGTGTTCCAAACCAGTTGCAACCTAAGCCTTAAACCCTAAGCCCTAACCCTAAACCCTAAGCCGCAGCAAAGAACCAAGCTGATGTGATGCCGAAGCTCCGAGGATCGAGCGCAAACCCTTCACCCGAAGCCCATGAACCCTTCATAAGCTCTCAAGAAGCCCTTAATCACCTCGCTTGTGAAGCCCTTCGAGTCTTCGAGTGCTTGTGCCCTAACGCCCAGAAGCTTCAGGGCTTTGAGTTACAGGGCTTAGGGTTTATAATCATAATGGTCTTAAGGGTTTAGGGTTTAGGGCTTAGAGTTCAGGGCTTAGGGTCTATAATCATACCACGTAATTAGTCTGAAGTATGTAGAGTCAGAATATAGGCATTACTAGTCGGAGTAATAGTAGCAGTAGCTGGTAGGCAAGTTTTTTGTCATAACCGTTAGTCGGTTTGTTTGATAAGAGGGATCGTCATACAATTGGCATGGCAATTCCCTGCTCACAGTAGAAGCTGGTAGTTGTGCTAGCTGAGGTACAACCTCCCCTGATAGAGTGTTGACGGCGGGGATAATGGGGACAACGGTCATCCATAGACCCGAAGTCATACACCCTGAAACCCAAAAGCCGAAGCCCGAAAAATCCCAAGGTGCTGAACTTGGCGCTGGACGCCGCAATACAAGACCCTACGCAAACCCTCAAACTCTAAACTCCGTGCCCCAAACCTTAAATACCTTAGCCCCAGACCTTCATCCCCAATCCTGAAGCCAAACCCATACACAAGCCTGTAGGCATCCATAGAATCATGGTAACTTTCGTTTCGTTCCTCTGATCTTCAACCCTGAAGCCTAAGCCCCAAACCCCAAAACTCTCGAGGATCCTTGCTAAGAAATCCGAAGGAACGCTCAACCCTAACCCCTAAACCCTAGACCCGAAACGCCCTGAAACCTAAACCCTACTTGGAGGTTCATGGGTACTTACAAGTGGGGTTATTAGTAGGGGAACTATACTTATAACTCATCTTAGGGGACATATAACCCTACTTATAACTACCCCAAACCCTAAACCCTAAACCCTAAATCCTGTAGGCATCCATGCCCTAAACCCTTAAAGAAGCCCACGCAAAGAGCCCAGCCGGGAGGTCGCCGAGCTAACGACCCGATTGGCGGCCGCCAAGGTGTCGTTTTCCTGGGTTTTTGGACAACCCTAAACCCTATAAACCCTAAACCCTAAACTAAACCCTAAACTAAGGCGAGGCGCTTCAAGTGATACAATCGCCGAGCCGCAGCGAAGCACACCCGGTGCGCAGCGGGCCCGGAGCAACGAGCATAAGCGCGTAGGGCCTTGGGCGAAGCGCAGCCCACGCGACCGGCTAGGGAGCTGCGCACGAGCCCGTATGCGATGTGCGCAATAAAAAGATTACCCTAAACCCCTTGATCAAGGCAGAGNACCCCCCCCATCAAGGCAGAGCTCCCCATGGCAGAGGGTTCTCTCGTAAACCCTCCATCCAAGCTAAGGCGAGGCGCTTCAAGTGATACAATCGCCGAGCCGCAGCGAAGCACACCCGGTGCGCAGCGGGCCCGGAGCAACGAGCATAAGCGCGTAGGGCCTTGGGCGAAGCGCAACCCACGCGACCGGCTAGGGAGCTGCGCACGAGCCCGTATGCGATGTGCGCAAGAAAAAGATTACCCTAAACCCCTTGATCAAGGCAGAGCTCCCTGCTAAACCCCCCCCCCCATCAAGGCAGAGCTCCCCAGGGCAGAGGGTTCTCTCGTAAACCCTCCATCAAAGCAGGGAATCCTGGCCAAGGCAGAGGGTCTCTTTAGTGTTAGACTTCAGGCCAAAATCCGGTGTTTCTGCAATAGTCCTCGACAATGCACAGAGTCTCCAAAACGGCCCTGGCCAAGGCAAAGCCTTCCCTCTACTTTTTAAAAAACANTTAGTGTTAGACTTCAGGCCAAAATCCGGTGTTTCTGCAATAGTCCTCGACAATGCACAGAGTCTCCAAAACGGCCCTGGCCAAGGCAAAGCCTTCCCTCTACTTTTTAAAAAACAGATTTTCGTGGAACGGCCCTCGCCCAGGAGCTGCAATGCCATTGCTTGTAACAGATCCGACTGCTACACATGCTTTGCGCAAAAAGCCTTTTAGACTGCAACACATTAGTACTATCTGCTTGTGGTATTGAAGATGATCTGTTTCCCTGCTAAACCCCCACATCAAGGCAGAGCTCCCCAGGGCAGAGGGTTCTCTCGTCTAACCCATCGGTTCGTTGGCGCGTGCCGGTCTACGCCCTTCACGCCCCAACGAACCTCTACCTCCTCTCACCCCGCATAAATACATACCGTACATATATGCACACAAGGCCTACACACATACATTCATGTATACATATATACATGTATAGACACAAATACACCCACAGATATGCAAGCACAAATGAATACCTGTGTATAGACATTCTACGCATGCGTATTACGTTACTACTGGCAACCCATCGGCACTGATGCACCCAATATGGTTAGAACCAAAAGGTAGTAGATAAGAATGAACACGAGGGTTCCGCTCAGAATGGAACCCTAAACCCGAATAGGTCGAGGTTAGGGNAGGGTGGCTGGGGTGGGAAAACGAGCTACGCATAGTGAGCGCAAATGGTGAGGGCCGGCGTTAAAGCAGTATCGGAAGCCGGCCCGTGAAGGATGCGCGAACGGACACAACGCACACCCCAAAACCCTAAACCCCTAAACCCTACCCTAAAACTGAGCAGGTGTTAGTACATGGGCAGCTCTAGCTCCCTGCACATTTTACGAAAGCGGGTGGAATGTTCAATTTCTTCAGCAGGAACAAATTAATGTTTTGATAATTTTAACACCTTTTTCGAACAAGTTATCTTAAAAATGCGATTAGAAGCTACAAGGGGAGCCTATTACACACTATTCCGACCATGACAATGTTGGCAGGGCCTTCCAGAGCAGCCCAGGAACGGTATCCCTCCATTGAAGGCGGTCCACGACATGGGTCATGAGCCTGGGCTCTCGCTGAAGAGGTTCATAGGCGTTTTGCATTGGTCTTGCTGGGGTGAAAAGGTTTGACAGAGGTTTTCTTTTCTGGTGGTCTTAAGCATAGGGCAAGGTGCCCTCTGCCCAATCTTGTAGTTTGAATTCGTGGAACTGGTGAAGAGCTATGCAAGCCCCCTGAAATTGTATGAGCCTCCGTTTTGATTCCTTATAGCACCCGCTACACCCGAACAAGATTCGGGTAAGTTCTTGGGCACCAAAAAGGCGATGACGTCCTGCGCAGACAGGTCGGAAGGAGGAATGGTGACATGTCATAAGTTTCAAAGCTCCTTATCAAGAACCCAGGAACTCGTTCACTGCACTCAAAAGTCTTCAAATGGGCTGGTGACATGCCTGGGCAACAAGATCATCAACTACGTGCCACCCTTGAGCTACTCGGAGATGCTGAGGAGTCCGGATGCGGGGTTCAGGGGTTTAGGGCTTGAGGGTTTATGGCTTGGGCTCTTTGTGAACATGTGGATGTTTATCGTGAAGCTTCCCACCCGAACAACAAGGGCAGCTTCGTGCCACAGAACCTGACATGTCTGCGTAAGTACATCAATGACATCATAAGGCTACCTCAACCGCATAACCTGCAGCCCTGAACCCCAGAACCCTAACTCCCCAAACCCTAAACAAACCCCAAAGCTCTGCAAAAAGCTCCCGGCGTTGAGGCACCTTCAACAAAATGAATGACGTCCTCGCCGACTTCCTTGAGGGATTTGCCAGGGTGGCCGCCACGATTGCGGGGCAGGTGGGAGTTTCTGAAAACGGTGGGGTGCGGGGGGGATGGGGGGCGGGGGGTTAGCAACCCAAAGATGTAGAGCCCTCAACCCTAAACCCATAACCCACATACCGCGAACCAACAAACCCACAAACGCTGAAGCCCTAAGCCCAGAGGCACAAACCATGAACCCACAAACCCCGAAAGCCTAAAGCCTACCAAAGCGGCCTAAATAATTACCAATGCTATTTTGGGGGGGCTCCTTATTGTAAATATAGTATAATATACCCCAAAACCCTATTCCAAGCTTAGCTGATCTGTTCGCTCAAAGATAGCTGAACATTCTAGGGATGCACAAGTCATCTGAAGCCTTCGTCGATTCAGACTCATGTCCGCAATCACCCCAAAACCCTATTCTAATTATTTAGGCCCCTCTATTTCGTAGTTTCTGAAGACTCGCAGGTCCTGAAAAGCGGGAGCTCCTTCATTCAGGCCGCATCCCTCGGCTTTCCTAAAAGGTTCCTAAGGAATTTGAGAGTTTAGGGTTTAGGGTCCCTGAGGGATTCTAGGGAGTTTTAGGGTTTAGGGTTGGGCTTGCTAAGGGGTTCGTGAAGGGTCTCCAAGGAATTCTTTAAGGGTGCTACCAAGGATTGTTTCTGTGTTTTGCAAGGGCTTCGCTGTGTGTGTGTGTTTTTTTAAGGGGTTCCTTACCTTGGCTTTCTAAGATTGGTGTTCAAGGTTTGGGGCTTTAGGGTTGGGGGTTAAGTGTTGGGGGGTTTAAGGTTTGTGAGTTTTGGGTTTGGGGTTTAGGGGTTCGGCGGTTTAGGGTTCAGGGTTGGGGGCTGAAAGGTTTTGGTTGCGGACCGGAATAATCAAACAGAAAGGTCGTGGGGGCCTGGGAACTACACGTAACCTGTTCTGGTTGTGTAACCGTTCCGTTTTTTGCGGTTGTGCCAAACCTTAAACCCTGACGGTGGGTTCTTTGTTAGAGCTTGTTGGAAGCTGGTCAGGTCGATCTTGGAATGCCCCAGACACCGGGGTATCCCCTAGACCCAGCCCTTGGCCCCCAAGAGCTCCCTCAGCGTTCTGTCGAGACTGCCGGGGTATCGAGGCTTGAGTTGCCGGGTGCAGACTTTGCAGATCCGTTCTTGACTTAGTAGCGGAGTGGATACACTTCCATTTACACTATTGGGGATAATATTACCCACTATAAAACCAAAAGTGTACGGTTTTTGGGGCTTATGAACTCAGCAACTAAGTCTTGAAGTACGTTGTTAAATTGCCGTCCGTAGCTTCCACAAAGATGGACGTCTTAAGAACAGCCTCTCAAGCTCCTGAACCCTTCAATCATTTGTGGCTCCCGCAACCCCATAAATATCACCTGAAGAACCGCCCTAAACCCTGAACCCATAACCCCTTTCAGATAAGCCCCCTAAACCTTGAATCCGAAATCAGGAGGCTGTCAAAACAAAATTCCCAGCGGCCGGCGATCCGGCTGTGGTGCATCATCAAGGACTTAGGACTTAAGCAGTTAGGGTTGAAAGTTTAGGGTCTAGGGTCTGGGGGTTGAGGGTGTCTACGATTTTTCCGGGACTTGAATCCTTGTTCTAGTTCGTGTCGAAGGAGAGGGGGTTCTCAATTGCTCAGAGTCTACAATACACCTAAACCCTACAACCCCAAACCCTAAAATCCCGAAAACCCAAAGAGGCCCCAACAAACAGGCTCCTCCTGGCAAGGATTTCTTTCTGTACCTGCAGTTGGAAAAGGGCCCAGAGAAAAAAAAACTTGAAAAAGTGCTTGTCTGCGTGGGCTGCAGGAGCTTTAGAGATGAGGAGTTCGATCTCTATGGGTCTTTTGTAGGGGCCTGGAAGACCTACTGTTTGGGTCGGGTCCCTGAATAATTATTTTACTTCGAACATCCCCACCCTACCAGGTAGTCTAGTCTGTGGGGTTGGGCACTCCAGGTCGTCTCACGGTTGTCTGTGGGGTTGGGCACTCACGATAGTCTGTGAAGTTGGGCACTCCGGGCAGTCTCACGGTAGTCCGTGAAGTGGGGCATTCCAGGGAGTCCCACGGTAGTCTGTGGGGTTGGGCACTCCAGGGAGTCTCACTGTAGTCTGTTGGGATTGGGCACTCCAGGGATCTCACGGTAGTCTGTGGGGTTGGGCACTCCAGGGAGTCTCACGGTAGTCTGTTGGGATTGGGCACTCCAGGGAGTCTCACGGTAGTCTGTGGGGTTGGGCACTCCAGGAGGTAGTCTCNTGTTGGGATTGGGCACTCCAGGGAGTCTCACGGTAGTCTGTGGGGTTGGGCACTCCAGGAGGTAGTCTCAGCGGGCGAGGAGTAATAGCTGACTTTAAAATCTAACAACCCCACACCGATGATGGGGAATTAGAATATGGTTTTGGTGTCGACGGTTCAAATGGCTCAGTGGTTCACGGCTCTACTTGGAGGTTCATGGGTAGTCATAAGTAGGGTTATAGGGTTTTGGGTTTGGGGTTTAGGGCTTGGTTATAAGTAGGGTTACAAGTCCCTTTGGCGTAATTATAGCTAGAGCTTGTATAACCCATTTATAATCACCCATGAACCTCCAAGTAGGGTTCGTGGTGGTTCAGGGTTCTAGGCCTCGTCCTTTAAGTGTGTTGGACGGTGGTGAGGGTTGAGTGTATCCAGTGCTCCATGTTTGGGGTTGAAGGACTAAGGGTACAAGAGTTGTCCTGAGATTTGGCATGGGGTCAAAAGTCGTAGTGGAATCCTTCTGCCTGAGTTGTGTGGTTGTCAAAATTAGGGTCCCTTTTTGGGCACCCTAAATAATAGGTGCCGTATTAGAATAGGGACCCAAAATTTAAAAGGGACCATAATTTTGACAACCATCCAGTTCTTAGGGTTAAGGGCGTAGGTAATCTGGAATGATGTGGTTTGGGTGTTGTTTTGGCTCACGCAACCTCTAGCGGCCCCATGCCAAATGCATGTTTTCAGGCTTTTCAGGGTTCATACTACATGTTATCAGGCTTTCCACGGTGTTCAGTGCTCCCAAAGCTTTCGTGTTGCCTGCTTCCAAAGCCGGGGTAAGGGGCTGGGGTGGGGGGTGGGGNTTCAACGGTGTTCAGTGCTCCCAAAGCTTTCGTCTGGCCTGCTTCCAAAGCCGGGGTAAGGGGCTGGGGGGGGGGGTGGGGGGGTGGGGGGCATGATGATGCACATTGTCGGCTTCATCATTTGCAGCCCTTCAAACTTTTCAGGGTGTCAGTGCTTCCAAAGCTTTTTCATGTTGCCTGCTTCCAAAACGGGGGTGTGTGGGGTGGGGTGGGGGTGAAACACTGAGTGTTACACATCCAGGTGCCTGTCTGTTTCACGTATCACTTGCATGTATCCATGCCTGTTGCTCGAGGTTCTAGCAGAGTACGATGTACAGCTGTGCGCCTGTAGTGTCGCCTGTGTTCCTGTACGCTCTGCGAGGGGATACACGCCCAGGTTACATCTCGCGGGGGGGGTGGGCATGATGATACACATTGTCGGCTTCATCATGTTGCTGAACATCATCATCACCGTCATCCTCATCGTCGTCATTTTCAGCACCGTCCTCGTCATCATCCTCATCATCATCCCCATCATCATTCTCATCATCATGCTCATGCACATCCTCATCATCATCTCCATCATCATTATTTCTTGGATGCCGCAGCACTACTACTACTACTACTACTAGTTGTTGTTGTTGTTCTACTACTACTATTATTGCTATTACTACGACTACGACGGCTACTACTACGGTTACTACTTCTACTACTACTACTACTGCTACTGCTACTGCTACTGCTACTACTACTACTACTACTACTACCACTACAACTAGCAGTGCGACCTCCTGCATAAACTTCAAAGATAACTTTGTAAAAGACGCACGAATTGCAAAAAACATCGTCGAAACTATACACCTGCGAACCTTCGAAAACACCGGCAAGCGTCTCTTTTCTTACTACAACAGTGTGCTCGTGCTCTCAAATCAAGAAAAAAGATGCATCCGTAAAACACATTCATGAGTAACAACGCTGGTATTCGTGGGAGAACTGCACGATTTGGCGTGCAAAATCCACGGGGCCACCAGCGACTGCGTGACCTTGTTTTGCCTTGCTGTTCTGCTCATAGCGATTAACTGGATACTCCATTCCAAAAGTGGTGCTCCCACATTACACATTAGGGACTTTCACAACGCCGCAACACATGAAACGTTGAGCCGTGGTCAGAGCGCGAAGTACCTAACCACTCTTGTACCAATTTATTCAATTATTTATACGACCCTGACCACGGTTCACCATCATATAAAGATAACGCCTGGAAGCCAAAACCTGAAACCCTGAACCCCGAAGCCTGAAGCTCAAAAGGCACCCAAGCAGTACTCTAACCCCAGCCCTACGCACCAAAGCCGTGTAAGACCCTTTAGAGGCCGCATAAGCACCCCGATCACCGTATATAGTACAAATCAAACTCTACCCTGATATAAAGGTAGGTCATGACCCATACTTAGTGGGTTAAACACCTCAAAGATAGACATTTATTCGACGATCCACTGGTGAGCCTTAAACCGGAAACCACAACCTTTCCGACTTTCCGCAGGACAGAACTTGGTGGTCACGACGCACACCCAGAAGCGTCGCACTCCGATGTCGGTGCTACAGACGGCCGGTGGCGATGATCCGCCGAAGGCCAGGCTCGGCTATAAGGCTGTTGGTTATGTCATCAGCTCTTTGCTGTTTTACGTTATGGTTTCCTCTGTTGGCAAAGATCTTCAGAAAATAGTTCTGATTTGATTGGAAAGGAAGCAAAACGAAGTGTTGAGGCTTCCGGGTTCCTTTGCTGCAGCATCCTTGCGCATTCGACGAGCGGTCTTCTAACCACATTGTTGACCTTGCGACCAACCCGCCTGTCCTCAACCCAATCTCTCAATCGCCACGCCAAGCCCAAATGAACCCTTGAAGCAGAAAACCGATCACCCCTGCAGCCCCTCAGCCCTAAGCCACTGGAAGGACGTAATACTCGAATCAAGTTTGAAACCCAAGCCCCTTTCGGGGGCATTGGCGGAAGAGCTAGGGCAATACCGTACCCTAGGGGATGAAGGTGCAATGTAAATCCTTGATTGAGAACCCTCCTTGCCTTATACGTTACTGCTGTGAGGAATTATGTTTGTTTTTCTCATAATATACCTCCAGAAATTAGTAAGACTATCATTCTTTTTCTTAGGTGTTCGAGGAGTCTTGATAAATTCCGTGTTCCTAAAAACCAGGCATCCCTAAACAGTGGTGTTTAAGATCCCGCATGCCTCCCCTGAAGGATGGCATCACCTTCGAGCGCCTGGCTGCAGTTGAGCCCTAAACCCTAAGGCCCTTTCCGAGGCCCGAAACCATCCTAAACCCTAAACGCTCTATTGGGTGGAGGTGTGGGGGAGGGGGGGGGGAAGCCAAGGACAAAGTTTTGGCGGTGTAAGGGTTTACGTTTGAGCATTTATATAAGCATGTTTAGGGGCCTAAATACTTAGAAGAGGCCGTTGAGCAATATTGCATTAAGGTTTAGGCTTTCGGGTTTGGTGGTTAGTGTTTCGGGCTTAGGGTCTCGGTTCCCCAGTAACACACTTTTGTTCTTTTTCTTTTTGGTTTCCTTGTCAAAACCGAAATAAATAGTAGGAAACAGGGTGCCCGTATGATAAAGGGGCTAGTGGGGAAGCTAGGGGTTTTTTGGTTGAAGAGATTGGGTTTGGGAACCTAAAACCCTAAACCCTATACTCTGAACCTGAAACCCTGAACCGAAAACCCCTACACCTTAGTTAGAGGCTGCAAAGCTGAAAAGACACGAGGGTTCAAAAAAAAAGAACCTACACCTTGATTGGCGAAGGCTCCACAACGATGATGGAAACCTTCAGTCCAAGCTTGTCACACAGTTTCTCGGTCGAGCTCTCCTTTTTTCGTCCTACTGGTAGATAAACGGGCCTTCATCGTCAGAATAGGACATTGAATAGGGGTTCGGTGCTTAGTATCGTTTAGTCAACTTTTTCGGTGGGGTTTCTGGTTTACTCTAAACGCTAAACCTTGGGGTTCAGAAGGGTTTTTGACTGCATTACGGTCAGGCTAGGGCTTGTCGTTTCGAGCTTAGAGTGTTCAGTACTTCAGTTTTCTCCAGCTCTACATTGCCCTGAACCCAAACCCTAAACCCCCAGACCCTAAATCCCTAAACCCCTAACCCCTAACGCCTGAACCCCTAACGCCCCAAGCCCTAAACCGGATGGGGTCATTTTGAGCATGCTGCGTGCTGGGCTACGGTCTTCCTTGCCTCTATACGGGAGTTTCCGAAAATTCGGGGTACCTTATTTTGGGGTCCTTATAGAAAGGATCCTACTATTTAAGGTATTATATTGGGGTCCCCTATTTTCGGAAACTCCCATACCGCGTGCACATTCCGGACCAACATCTCGTTCGCGCCATTGTCTAACGCCGGCAGCGCCCGTGGGCACGCCGCATTGGTTGTAAAATCGGGTAGCTCCAACTTCAGCAGTTCTGCAGAGTGCACATTTTGGGGTGTAGATGGGTAGTTCTCTAAGTTTGGGTTTTTTGCGTGTAGGATACTGTTTATGAGGGTGCCGCCTTCTCTCGGGTTGCTAAACAAGGGACCCTAATTTGGAAAACTACCCAAATCGTGGTCCTCTACAGCCCCTTTCGCATTTGGACGCGCAAAATCCCTCGGTCTTTCAAGTCCGGTCTGGTTCTACCCTAAACCCTAAACCCTAAACCCTGGCCGTTTCGGTGTGGTGCCTTCACAGGGACACACAGTTCGACCGTGTCGGGAGCTCTTTCGTGCGATCTCGCTCTACCCTCTAGAGTATCGGGTTTAGGGTTTAGGCTCACAGCCCTAAATCCTAAACTGTTTAGGGTTTATTTTAAAATTTTCGGGATGTGGCCCTCGTATGGTTTTCTCTGCGGCTTTTCAGTGTTTGGGGTTTACGCTGGTACTTCAAGCTGATTCTGGGTATATATTATTCCTGAATCAAGGTGTGTTGAGCGCCTGAACCTTGCTTATTAGGGTTTACAAAGAACCTACTTGTTTGGGTTCCTGAATAGGGCTTGTTTGCATATTTCCTTAAAGGTGGGTTTATGGGATTCATGTAAGGTTTAGGTTTAGGCTTCCTTCGACCTGAGCCGCTGGGCTTTGTTTTCGGCTCTAGCGTGCAGAACGTGGTTCTGCTTTGTTGTTTAGAGCCTTCGGGTCTACGGGGGTCGGGCAGGTTCTGTTTTAAAGTTTGCGATTTGCGTTGAGCTTAGGTGTAGGGTTCTGTTGTTAGCGTTTAGGGTGTAGGGTTTATGGGCTAGAACATACGCAAAACACCGCGTGCAATGACTCCCTGCCTGCTACATAAATGCTATGAGCCCAAGACAGTTTCGAGGTTAGGCGGCAGTGGAACAACCCGAAAGTCGTAATACTGACTGTAAACTCTACAGCTCAAACTTCGTGAGCCTTGAAACCCCAAGCTCCACACCTTACACGCCATCAGTCCTAGATCAAACTCTAAGCAACAAGACCCAGGTCTAACCCCTAAACCCTAAACCCTAAACCCTAACCCTAAACCCCTAAACCACGACCCTCAAAATCTGATAAAACCTAAAGACCTAGGTTCCTGAGTGGTACCCTTTTGCCCTTTTTTTTTAGGGTCCCCTTATTAAAACCTAATAGTAAGACAAAGGGTACCCTTATTGTAATGGGGCTACTCAGGAACCTAGAGACCCTGAGCACAGGTTTAATGGTTTCGAAACGGATACGAGCTCCTGTTTGGCCTTTGCGCCCTCCCATAAGACGGGGCACGCCGGGCAAGCCAACCCCGCGGACTGGCAGGCAGGTCCAAGATGGGTAAGAAACATTTTTCAACGGCTGCCTTGTAGCCCCATGTATTTGTGCAAAGTTTCACATCTCCGAGCCCTGTTCGAATTACTCAGACCTCTGAGGGTGGTGAGGGTTGTCTCATTGAATTTTCACAAGGGTAAAGAGCCTAATAGGGGTTTGAGGGTTTGGAGGGTTTTTAATTTGGAAGATTAGGATGTTGAGGGTTTTCTGGTTAGATTCATTTAAAGGCTTTAGGGGTGTCGGGTTTTTTTTGAATTTAAGCCGTGTCCTTGTTCTATACTTTGCCGTACTATAGGAGGAGGTTCAACGTGGTCGCTGGGGGGTTTTTGGGAACAGAGTAGGATTAATCGACTATTGATCTTGGGGATGTGGAGGTGGTGGTTTAGACTTAAAATTTCGGTCCAAGTACCGGCTGGTCATAACAATAGTTTCCAAAAGACTATTGATGCACAATTACATACTACTACTACTACTACTACTAGCCACGCCCCCCCCCCTACCAACCACCTGGTGCCTCAACCCATCGTCATCGTCATCATCAACGAAAATTATATCTGCAGAAGATGCAGGGGCTCAGGCCCCCCTGTCTGTGACAGTTGCAGAAGTTGCCGATGCTCACTTGCCTTAACTG
>BGNK01000620.1:121259-186442 GCA_003297005.1 Symbiodinium sp. clade A Y106
AACCACAGGTGGTCGGATAGTACGAAAACACTGTAAATACCGTGGAACACGCAGGTGCTGCCAAGAAGGTTTAAACACTCCCAAAACCTGAAGCGCAACATCTTCTAAACATCAAAAACCAAAGATGCCAGCTGTACATGGGAGAGGCTCGCCAACACCCTTAAAGCCCAGACCTCACCGTAGGAGGGTTTGTCTTTGAAGTGGTGCGTGGTGTTCGAGAAGCTGCCTGTACGTCANCATCCCCCCCTCCCCCCCACCCCCCCCAAAAAAAACCAGTCCAGAATCGACGCCTGGATTTTTCAAAAACCCAGGCGTGCGTTTTAAGCCTCATAAGATGTTCCGACATGACGAAAGTATTGTAAATACCGAGTAAAGCGGATGTGTGTTAGAGGAGTATGTGGGGGGGGGTGGTTGGTAGGGGGGGGGGCGCCTACTACTACTACTGCTGCTGCTACTACTACTACTACTGCTGCCACTTGCTGTTGCTACTACTACTCCTACTACTACTACTGCTACTACTGCTGCCACTTGCTGCTGCTACTACTACTGCTACTACTACTGCTACTACTACTACTACTACTACTACTACTACGCTTACTACTTACTACTTACCGCTCACTGCTTACTACTTACTACTGCTATACTACTACTACTGCTATACTACTACTACTGCTACTGCTACTGCTACTGCTACTGCTACTGCTACTACCACTACCACTACCACTACCACTACCACTACCACTGCTACTACGACTGCTACTGCTACTGCTACTGCTCCTGCTGCTGCTGCTGCTGCGACTACGACGACCACTACGGCGACTACTACTACGACAAGAACAACAACAACCTCTACTACTCCTACTGCCACTCCTACTGCTACTGCTACTGACTGCTGCTGCTGCTGCTACTGCGACTGCTACTGCGACGACTACGACTAATACTACTACTACTACTACCACTACTACTACTACAACTACACTTCGCAAACACTTCGCAAAGCCGGCTGCCATCAAAGCTCCGCCAAGCCATCAAAGCCACCCCTCGAACACCTAAACCTTACCTAGACCTGTAGACTTCTATGAGGAAATCATGAGGATGTCCAATAGGGTAGTTCAGGTATACACTAAACCCAACTCAGTCCATTTTTCGGGATCTGCACAGGTTGACAATGAGAACGACTTCGTTGAGCTGAAACCTTGGGCAGTGCCGTGCGGCACGAAGCTTTCTACAGCTCTTGGGATGTTTTTTTTTTTGTGTGTGTGTGTGTGTGTGTGTGTTTGCATGCTTTCGGGTTACACAGACACAGAACCCGGCAAACACTGTGTTTTCCCTGGATTTTGGCTGTGATTTCCTTAGACGTCTCCTCGAATAATGTAATTGGTTCCTGTTTTGGAAGGGCAACCCTAAACCCTAAACCTTGTTTACTACAGCTCTAGAGCCCTGGAGGCCCCCCCAGCACCAAAACCCGCAACTTTGGATACCCTGAAGGCCTTAATCCTAAAACACTGATAGAACCCTTTACTCGGAGGTTCATGGGTAGTTATAAGTGGTGTTATAAGTCCCCTCATATCGATTATAGCTAAAGTTACCCCACTTGTAACCCCAGTGATTTTTGCCCATGAACCTCCGAGTAATAGAACCCGAAAGAGCTCAGGAAGTGGATGAAGCGGAACTGGGACAAGTGGCAAGGCCGGAGCCTCCGCTTTCGATTTCGTTAATACCGGGGCCTTAATAATTAGAATAGGGTTTTGGGGCCCATTATACGTACTATATAGATACAATACGGAATACCGAAAATAGCATTGGTAATTATTTAGGCCCCTATAGTAGGCTTTCGGGTGAAGGGTTTATACGGTTTTTGGGGTGTAGGCTTTGTGGGTTTAGGTATTTGGGAATTCTTTAGTGTTAGGTGAGTTTGTGGGTTTAGGGATTTGGGGCTTCTTTAGGGCTTTAGGGCATGTGTTGCAAGTTTACTTTAGGGTTTAGGGGTTTTAGGCTTAAGGACGGGTTTAAGGTCATTTTACGGTTTACGGTCTGGGGGAATAGGGTTTAGGGTTACTGCAGGGTTTCGGGTTTAGGGGGGGTAGGGAGCTAGATAGGGTTACTGCGCGGTTTCTAGAAGTGTCCTATTACAAGGGCGGTAGAAGGGTAATACAGGGCTGTTTGGGTTTTAGCTAGGACGCCAGAACCCCAACTTTCTGTGTTCCCGTACAGCTCTTTAATAATATTACGAAAACGCTAACTCCTCGAAGGGGTTCTAAGTGCTATGGTAGGAACGAGGGTACCCTTAGTAGCTGAGTGGATACGCTTTATACTTTTGGGATAATACTTCTTACCCACTAAAAAACTAAAAGTGTACACTTTTGGGGGTTTATGAACTCAGCAACTAAGTACCCTAGAAGCCGACATACCCTACAAATCCTCTAGACTCCCGTAACCCTTTAAGCTCTAGACCCGCAGTTGTTTTTGGATTTGTGCCTTCAGTTGTATACTTTTGTTCACTAGGGGCTCAGGAAGCCCACTAAGTACTTTCCGCTGGCAGAGAAGATTCATTCCTTAACTATTTTATGGTCCTATTCTAATCAAGCTCCCAAGGATTACTGAGAAGGTCAGTTTTCTTTCCGGTTCTAAGGGCGCACAAGAAGAGGCTTGCAGGATCGTATGCCGATCCAGGATTCAGGAGCTTACTAGTTTGGGGGCTTCGCGATTCAGCATGTCGCATTTTGGGGGATGTAGAACCTGGGGCCGTGAAGCTCCTGGAATACACCATTTAGGGTTACACTAACGTCCCCTAAACCCGAAAAACCATCAGGTCCTACTGTAAAACCCCCTTTTGAAAAATTTCTGGTTGGGTGCGAAGACGGAGTGTTGGAAGGTCTGCATGCTCTGTGAGAATGGGAGCAACCCGAAGGGCTTGGGGTTGAGGGTTTAGGGTTTTGGGGGTTTAGGGTTGAGGGTTGAGGTGTAGGGTTTTGGGGGTTTAGGGTTGACGGTTTAGGGTTTTTGGGGGTTTAGGGTTGAGGGTTGAGGCACCTTTCGAGTTTTGCTTGCTCGCGGGGTGCGGGATTAGATTTGCGGCCTCTCGGCATTCAGCAGGCTTATTTTCATAAAGGGCCTGAATAAAGAAGGCCTTCTTTCGGGTATGATGATATAGCCGCTATGGTTTTGGAGCAAAGGCCAGTCCGAAACCCTAGTCCAACTGTCTTCCTATAAGGCTTCATATACCACCACGTTAAGCTCCTGTGTAAAACCTTCAGGTACATGGTATCATAGTTCAAGGTATCAGCACTTTCGCTTGGAGTCCTGATACACCTGTGGTCTGTAGTGATCCATGCCCTCGGGAACCCCAACCCAGACTGAATCATATAGGGCCTATAAGGCTCTAAATAGTCAGAAACAGGTTCACAGTACTTCACGCTACAATGATACATCCCAATGCCCTATTCTCATTCCCATTCAGGTTCCAGTTAGTAAGGCTCCTATACCGGCGAGGCTACTCTTTCTACACGGGCTCCCTGGCCATTGAGCGGTGTGTGACGGTGACATTGCAGCATGTACTAAAGGGATTAGTATGAATACTAATGCTAGCCACCCCCCCCCACCAACTACACTTGCTCCATCCGGTTGGGCAGTGGCAGCTTCTAGGCTCTCTAACTGCGACAGCTGCAGAAGATGCAGGGGCTCAGGCTCCCTATCCGTGACAGCTGCAGAAGTTGCAAAGGCTCACTTTCCTTAGCTGTCACAGCGGGTGACCCTTGCAGACTCCGAGGCCCCAAACCTGCGACATCAGCTGGAGTTGCAACCTCGACGGGGAAGAAATTGCTTACCCACGGGTGGTCTCAACCAGTTGTCGGGTGGTCTCATAGTACGAAAACGCTGTAAATACTGTGCAAGACGCAGGTGCTGCTAAGAAGCTTTTATCATCCATAAATCCTGAAGCGCAACATCTAGAAGCATAAAAAAAATGCCAGCTGTACGTGGGAGGGGCTCGCCAACACCCCTAAAGCCCAGACCTCGGCGTAGAAGAATTTGCTTTTGAAGTAGTGGGTGGGTCTGGATACATTGTTCGGGGTGTCCGCGAAACAGTGTCGTCATCATCCCCCAAACGTTCCCCCACTCAAATTCGAGTTGTCGCCCCAAAGCGCTCCAAAATCCGAAGATCGAGCTTTCAAGTCGACAAGTCGATTTTGAAGCTTCATCAAACATAGTCCGACGTCACGAGAGTTCTCTAACTGCCGTTTTAGGGTTTATGGTACCAGTGATCGGGTTTTGTTCCCTTGGTGGTTTGCTGGCATCGTGATATTCGAAGCTTAAACTGAGAGCTGACGCGTCGACAGTGACATCGCTGCGTGCCCTCCTAGAGTCCTAGAGCGCACAGCGGTGTCTTGCATTCAGTTCTTCACAACCCAGCTACATCGTGATCCAGACCTTGAGTGAAGCCGAAGACATGTTTACTGGAGTGACACAAGGCAATGGTCTCATTGCCAGGCACAAGGTCAAGTGTAAGCTCCGAGACCACGACTGCACAACGATCATCGGTATTTTGGTAGCAATTAGGAGTACGCAGGATGGCTAGCATTTCGAGCTCCTCACACCGTAAGCTAGGGTGACCTGTCTAGAGATGTCATGCAGAAGACTCACCCAGGTGACCTATGCCATCAACGTACAGCCCGTCATCGCTTTCATCGGTGGCTTGCAGTTCGACGTGATGCCAAAGCCGCTGGCTTCGGTGGCTCGGGCAAAGGATAAGGTTTAAGGTTTACATTAAAGCGACGAAAACATGTATCCGCCTGGAAACCAAACCCCTAAACCTATGGGAGGGAGGTATCTATACGTTTTTATTCCATTTAGAGACCGCGCTTGTGCAAGAGTTTGGGGTCTTCATGCCCAGAGACTCCAGAGCCCCAAATTATGGAATAGACGGTTTTAGAGTATCGCAACGCGCCAGGGTGGGGCTTGGTCAGGATGGCGACCATAGTCATAGTCAGAATGAGTGCTTGAACTTTGTAGACCTGAATGGATAGGCAGCATACGGGCTTACTAGAATCACAGTAGAATGTATCCCCAAAACCATGTTTCTGATTATTAAGGCGCCATGTTTGACCCAGGCCCCATCTTGGTATCCAAAACAAGGCGTGTGATCATATGAGAACGCCTTCAGGGATTCGAGTTTGGGGGGCACATGATTAAGATTTTGGGGTGACGGCTTAAGGCCTCTGGCTTTGAGGTTTGCGGTTTTAAGTGGGCTTCGGGCTGCGAATTTGGTTTGAACGTTTACGGCTCAGGATTCTCGCTGTCTAGGGCTACATAGAGGTCTGACACCGCCCGGGTTGACGCGGCAAAGCCTAAAGACCTAGAGAACCTGTAGCCCCTGGCCTCAAGGGTCCAAGCGCCTAATCATCATATACTACAACCAAATATGAACTTACATAACTACCATACTGCTCCTTCGCAGTCCCTGCTTTTTGGTTACGTTGTTTCCTTGTTTTGTGATCCTAACCGCAACGATAAAATGCCAAAAGAGTAGTTGCCTTTCTGGTCACCTTGGCTTTTCGTTGGGATCCCAACCACAACATCTCGGAACCCGACCAGGGAGCCACAGTGGATGCTGCAGGTAAAGCTTAGGGCTAAAGACCAGGTTGACACGACTGTTTGCTGGCCGAAGGGCCGGCCCGATGGCCAGGACTTGAGCATGCTTCGCACCGAGCTACTTGGGTGTCATTTGGTGTTTCATAAGGGTTTGGGGTTTATGGTTTACCTGGTGTTTCATCTGGGTTTGGTTTGGTTTTGGGATGACTTGCTGGGCTTGGGTTATTCCCGGGTTTAGTCATTCCGGCTTGCTTGTTTGAATAGGGCTGGTGGGTTTTTTGGGTGCGGTGGTTTAGGTTTTTGTGGTTGCTGGCTGTTCCGTAAACTTGTTGATTACCTGGGGGTCCAAGGAGGGTACCTGTTCGTAAACACTGTTGGGGTCACTGATATCAGGGATCCTGATTTTTTGGGCTTGGGCCCTTGTCATGTAAGCCGTTGATGTTGTTCAGAGATCATTAAGTGTCAGTCCAGTCAAGTCCACTGTATGATGCCATGTTGACCTGCCTGGCACCCTAAACCCTAAACTCGTGAAGCAAGGATCAAGTCCAGCGGCGTGCTGCTCTATTCCAAGACCCTTCGGTTGAACAAGCGCTTCTGGGCTGGGTCCAAGATTGCGGTTTAGGGTTTAGGCTTCTGGGCGCGGGTCGAGAACGGAGGGTGTAGTATCGAAGCTTGGGTAGTTAGTATAATTGCTAGCAGCTCACTCAGTCTACTGTTCGGGCCGCCACATTCGGGAATCCGGGTTTGACGGCGTGGTCACGACTCTTGGTTCGAAGTTTTAGGATCGGACCCGTCCTTGCTGTCGGCCATCTACCTCGCGGCTTTTCCCACATGCACAAACCGTAGATACATTAGCACAAGCGTGCCTACCGCCTCCCTCCTTGTCTACCGACCTGTACCTACCTACCCACGTAATTACCTACCTGTCTGTCCACCTGCCTGCCTACCTCCTTGCTTACCTACCTACTGACTCACCTACCTACGTACCTACATACATCTATATGCCAGCATGCGTGTACAAACGTACAGACGTTCGTAGGTATGTGCGTTATGTACGGATGTGTAGATGTATTATGTAATATGTATGACTCATGCATGTATGTAGGTAGGTATGTAGGTAGGTAGGCACGCAGGCAGGCAGGTAAGTAGGTAGGTATGCGTGTAAATAAAATAAGCCTATACCTATTCAATCTATGACAGCAACCAGATGGAAAAAAAGAACACAGCATCAGCCGTACTGTAGCGAAAATATTGACAAAGAAAAGGAGCAACGCATGAGGATGTGTGTGCTCGCGACGGCCGCTACGATTCAAACAGGTTTCTGGGAAGGGCCGTCGCAAGAGGTATACAATAATGCTGAGTATTGATGATGCTAAAGGCGACAACAGTGATGTTGATTATGACGACGATGATGCTGTTGGTCATGAGGAGGAGGAGCAGGAGCAGGAGCAGGAGGACGAGGACGAGGACGAGCTGCGTTTGTTCATGGCTCATGTGCTGATGCTACTCCAATGTCGATTCGGTGTTGACGGTAATGACAATCAGTCGCTGTTGGTTCAGACACCCTGAACCCCAAAATCCTAAACTCTGCAGCGCTTCTGTTCCCAAAAGTATTGGCTTTGGAGTACCATACTTTAATATTTTTCTTAAAGGAACCATTATGAAATACAAGTTTATACTTTTTTCTCCCTGGTTACTTAAAAGCCCAGGAATTGCGGCTATCGCAAAACCTCAAGGTTTGATACTTCAGTGTAGGGGTTTAGGGTTTAGGGTACCAGTTTTGGAATTCAGGCTAACGTGTACTTGGACCCTTACGACAAGCCAGCAAGTTGGAGCATCACTGTGCCCGTGCCTTTCAGGTACAGCAAGGGGAACCCCTGCATCTAACTTCCATGTTCCACCTTTCTTGTTTTGCTGTAAGTGAGCTTGGAACCAAAAACCGAAGGCGCTAAACCCTAGACAGAAAGCCGAAACTGGTATTCAGACAAGGCCTGAACCCAAAACCCCAAAACCCTAAACTCTAAACGTAAGGTCCTCACTTCCTATACTGTCGTTGAGAGATTGGTGACCAAGGTTTCGGCGGCGGAACTCAATTCGTCCCGCACCACGTCAAAGCATCCAATGCCAATTTCCGAAACCCGACGAACCCCCGAAACTGGGATCTGATTGGAAGCCCTTTTTTGTTGGCAGTGTTATCTTTTTGCTTAGGGTTTAGGGTTTAGGTGTTGCTTTTTGGTATGGTTCAGGGTGTAGGGGAAAGCAGGTATCTTGAGAATAGTTGTGTTCTTTGTTGAGTCCTTCTGTTTCTCTGCCAACCCCCCAACCTTATCGCAGGTAATGCCATGTCCAGGACGCAGCTCCTGCAAACGAACGAAAGTCTCGAGGCACCCTTCATGCGAGTTAAGCTGTTCTTCGAAATCAAGACAGGCTTGAATCTGAAATCAAGCCGGGTTTGGAGTATACGGGACCTCTCCTCCGAAGAGCTTCCAATTGAGTTCAAGCCTGTTCTTGCATCCAGCTTCAACTTTTCTTGATTCTGAATATCAACTAAGCCCCCCTTCATGCCTCCATAACAAGGACTATGGTAGGGATCCTAGTGTTCAGGTTTGCAGAAAGCAGGAGTTTACTAATCAGGAGACGACGTTTAGGATCTCGATTTGGGTCTAGGGTGCCTTTACACCCCAACCCCAAAGCCCTACATCCAAGATCCTAAACCCTCAGCCAAAAAACCTGATGCCCTAAACCACCCTAAGCCCTAAATCCCCGAAAAAAATAAACCCTAACCTCAAGTCTAAACCCTAAGCGAAACAGTAACCAAAACCCTAAACCCTAAACCGGTAATCCCTTGAGAAATGCTCCAGGTCCACGAAAGCCAAAACCGGTCGTCGGAGGAAAGCGGAGGTAAGGGAGGAGACGGAGAGTTCGAAGGCCCCCTTTAGGGTTTAGGGCCGTTTAGGGTTTAGGGTTTGGAGGCAGATTTTCAGTTTCGAGGGAGTTCTGGGGATTTCTAGTGGTTTAGGGCTTAGGCTTTAGGGTTCAGGCTATAGAGGCTTGCTTGTCTGCTTGTAGGGTTCCTTAGACTTGTAGAAAGGGTGCACTTTCCTTGCAGAGCTTTGCATGTTTCTATTTGGCTGGGCCCGGAAGCCTACACCCGGATCCTTCTCCCAGTAGGGGATTTCGGTTTGGGATTTCGGGTTTAATTAGGGTTTCGGGTTTGGGGTTTATCACTGGCCTGTCACAAGCAAACCTTGAAAGGTGTCTTCGAGTGGATGGAGGAGGAGGACTTTTACGTGGCCTCTGCGAACTATACCCAGGATGGGGGAAGCTAGCACTGGTTGTTTCCTCTGGGGAAATGTGTTCATGAAGCAGGGGGTTGCATTATGACTTGTTCCTTCTTCCCGAGTGATGGCTTATGCTCACTGTCATCATACAATAATGGAAGACGCATCGCAGATGACAAGAAGTGCATACAAATCAAGGAATTAATGACGGAAGAAACAACCATATCGATGGTAGCAGTGGTAGGCAGTGTAGAAGGGAAGAGAAAGCTGAGATTTGTAGTAATAGTGGAATGGTAGCCGAAGCAACACTAGAAGCAAAGGTATTTTCTCCTCGTCTTGGTACAGATGGCAGTGATACAACACATGGACAGTGCTACTAGTAGTAGCAGTAGTGGTAGTAGTAGTAGTAGTAGTAGTAGTAGTAGGAGTAGCAGTAGTAGTACGAGCAGGAGCAGGAGCAGTAGCAGTAGCAGTAGCAGCAGTAGTAGTAGTAGTAGTAGTAGTAGACGTCGCAGTACTGGTACTAGCAGTAGCAGTAGCAGTAGTAGTAGTAGTAGCAGCAGCAGCGCGTCGCAGTAGCAGCAGAATTTGCTGTAGCCACAGCCGTAGCCGTAGCCATGGTCGTCGTCCGATGACAGGGAAGACATTTCAACATTCCCGGTGTGGTTCTGGCAGTGGCCAACAGTACTGGCAGTAACCTGCTAGCAACACTGAGATACTGCCAATCAGCTCAAAGGTCGAGTTCAGAGAGAGAGAGAGAGCGAGCATTGCAAATGAGAAGGAGGTTGCATCTTCAATTCTTGGACAAGTTGCCGGCTTGCAGCTGCAGCTACATTAATAATAGCAAGAGAAGGTGGCACATCCTCAGCTGGTTTGGTTCCGTCTTCAGGCATACATTGGCAGCCCGAGGTTTCGGATTCAGAGCTACGCTCCAACCCTAAATGTAGAAGCTCTCGAACTTGAGCCCGCCCCAAGTAGCTCCGAGAGCTGGACCCTGGCACTTGCCGCACGATAGTACAACGGAAAGCCAAGGCTTTATGCAGACAGTCCTCCGCTCCATTTTGACCCACAAGGCAGTTTAGAGTATCAGTTCTGTGCACTTACGAAACGTGCTAAAGCTACGTTTTCCCCCGATTGACTGGTTAAAGTTTTCTACAACCCTATAGTACTATTGACAGCTTTGCGCCTTGACAGGACTTGGGGATCAACTTGACCTCAGAGCATCGCGGGACCGAAGCCAAGAGACACCTGAGCCTTGCGCAGACGGAGTCTCAAGGAGCTTCCCGGTCGAAATTATCAGTAGTATCCCCTTATAGTCATAGCTCCTACATATACACACTATAGTAAAACCCGATCAGCCCTATCATTAGCTAACCAGGCCCTTAGCTCAATTGTACATGTATGTGCATATATATATATATATATATACATATACATATACATACATATATGCACACATACACACCTGCACATGCACACGCACGCCTTGATTTTGCAGTGTGGTGTTCTTGGACACAATATAGCTGATAGAGTGTTTTGAGTTGCCGTATAGAGGATTTTTACATGTGGTATCTGGTCATGTTGTTCAGGGATTGTTATAAGCAGCACTCGTTTCAGCAGTTCGGCTGTTACAGGCATTGATGTGGGTGACAGCTCAATCTGCAGCTTGTTTTCCTGGTGCGGAGTTCGTTGTTTGGATGATTCCCTAAACCCTAAACCCTAAACTCTAAAATGATTCCGGTCCTGCCAAACAACTGAGTCAGCGTGTGCATCAGCAAAATCAGTTTAGGGTTCAGTTCTGATTTTCCAGATGTTGCAGCACCAAATCAATAATAGGGCCTTTGAAAAAGAACAGGATGTTGGGGGTATTGTTGTATAACAAGCATATAGGGGCTATATGGGGTTACTGTTGCTAATATTCTAGCCTGTATACTGATCGAAAAACAAACATGCTGAAACCTGAAATCGTGCTAGACCCAAAGAGTACACCTTGACGCCCTAGACCCTCAACTCTGAGACCCCGAAACCCCGAAACCCTTAAACCCTTCACACTGAACGGGATCCCTGAACGCCTGAAACTCAAGGCCTAGGCCGCCCACCTAGCGTGGGTGGGCACTTATGCCCCTCGCAGTCGATGGGGCGAAGGCCCTGTACCCGGTACCGGAACAGGTTCTTCCGGGACCAGTATTGGTCCAGGGTTTAGGGTTTAGGGTTTAGGGTCAGTATTGGTCCATCAAAAAAGTCATGACCCGACACCCAAGCTCCTGACCCCGGCGGGGAGCTGACTGCTGGGGCCTGCGGGGACCCGCCTGCGGAGGGCCTTGTGATTTGTGGTGGAGAAAAGAAGCTGGAAAAAATGTGCGTTCTGGTAGGAGTCTAGACTTCGGGTGCTTCGGCAGTCTTGTACGGCTTACGGTGGGAGAGAAAAAAGAAGAGAATTCGGGACAGGCTGTGACAGCTCTTCGCCATAGTACGATACACGCAACTTGCCCTTGTTGCAAGATGCTGTCGATTATATACACGCTACGAATTCCACGACAAACCCTGACACAGTAAACCTTGAAAAAAAAACCCTAAACCTTAAACCCCTACGCCGAGGTTTTGCAGCTTTTCAACTTCGTCCACCCGGGACTGGTGAGCTTCAATCTCCAGGCCTCGCAAGCTTTATAGTCGAGGTGTAAGGTTGGAGGTTAGTTTCAAAGATCCTCAAAAAAATAGGGCTTCTGTTGGGGTTTAGGTTTTGGGTTAGGGTTCAGAGTTTTGCGCTTAGGGTTTAGGGTGCCTATTTATTGGTGTTCAACAGTGGTCTAGGGTTCAGGCTTCCTGAGTTTATGGTTTTTCCAAAGGCTACTGCAAACAGATCGTTCAGGCTTCTCGAAGTGGCTACTACAAAGGGGTCGTTCAGGCTCTAGAAGAGGTTTCGTTTACGTGGGTTCGATGATGCCTGTTTATGGCAATTTTTTTTAAGCAAACCATGCTGCGGACAAGCTTGAAAGAAAGCATAACATGGATAACATGGAACACCAACGGGTTGTGTTTTGGGCTGCAGGCACGGATTATACACTTATCCGCTAAGCCTAAACCCTAATCTCCAAAGATGTCCGAGTTTGCCATAACGGTGTACAGCCTTGGGGGTGCAGGAGCCCACAAGGCCAAGGCCCTTCTAGAACCGTCAAAGCACCAAAATTAATCGTATTCATACGGCTGATGGACAAAATCCTGCATTACCCATTATAAGGAATATACCATAATTCCCATAGTTTAGGGTTCTTAGGGTCATGCAGGATTTTGTCCATCAGCCGTAGCAACTATACATCAGGAGGACAAAAGGTTTGACCTACTGGGCCTTTCTTGTCTTAAGACGTCTTGCGGAGTAGCGGAGTGCCACGAAGTGCGAATGACGTGGCTGGCCAGCGGAATATTTTATTCGCCGCTTTAAAACTATACTACTTTAATGTTCCGGAGGAGTACCCTGTGGGTCCTGATCGTTAGGATTCTAAGGGGGAAGGGGGGGCCTGGGGTTAACGATACCGCAGTAGTGACACTATCAATACGGGTAGTATAATACTGGTGATTATAGTGATTATAGTAATCATAGCAGTTATTTATAACTATACCTTAACCTACCAAAACCTACAAAAAAGTAGGGTCCCTATAAATTCCATATTAGGGTTTATAATAAGAACCTACAAAAAAGTAGGGTTTGGTAGGTTAAGGTAAGTTATAACCTTACACCCGGGGCGGTGTCCGCTTGAAACCAAGGGTTTCCCAGAGAGCCCTCTTAATTCACCCAGAGGGTCCATATACACTACTATTATGGAATTAGGTCCCAACAGACCATCCCCATAAAGGTTTTTGGGACCTAATTCCATAATAGTGGTGTATATGGACCCTCTTGGTCATGAAGGAATACAACATGCCTGGCTCAAAAAAGGAGCGTTCAAAGCGTCCAAAGACTTTAAGCTGTTGGGTTCTAGGGTTTATATGGCCGAATATGCCTCGCAATGTGGAGTGCTCTTAAAATGATTTAGGGGAATTTCCGCGATTAGGTGGTCTTTGGGCTTTCTGGCTGTGCGAATGCAGGCTCATCGCTTGACAATCAAGCCGGATATATCACGTAAAACGAAGAGCAATATCTGCAATAGCCACCGGAGGTGCCGATGCTTCGAACCCCAAGCCACAAAAACTTAAACCCCAAAGCCAAAGAACCTTACGCCCCAAGCCCTGACAGCCTGCACCCGGCCTGGGAGGCTGTCTTGGACCATAACAGTTTCGAGATGCGCACGCAGATGGGCTTTGGACCCGGCTTCAGCTCAGAGCAGAAAAAGATTCCCGTGATCCCAATTGGTATTCGGGTTTCGGGTTTAGGATTGAGGGACCTTTGTGATCAGTATTGCTATTCCCAAAGGTTGCTTATTATACACGTACTGATACCCAGAACACTATGCTAACTATATTGAGGCTTAAATGTATTTTACGTTGCCTGTTGGGAGTCGAGGGTTGTTCAGGCCGGTCGAGGGTTTTCAGTCTGAGATGTCTTGGGTTTAGGGTCTGGTTTAGGTGTTTTAGGGTTTGTTGGTTTTCGAGCAGCAGGTTTCTCCAGCCAAGGATCAAGTTAGTGGACATTGTCAACCAGTTCGCGGTGGTGCTCCATGCTCCTTGCTTAGCCAAAGGCAACACTTGAAGCTTCTTGAGCTCATAAATGTAGCCTTCGAGAACCCTTGGCCGTAGAGCCTTAAACCCTACATTCAACACCGTAATTGTTCCCTGAACCTTTGACCCTAGAACCCTTTAAACCCGAAACCCGAAACCTCCGAAGCAGTTCTGTTTCTTCACGAAGAGAGGCCCTCCCGTGGCTGTCTGCGGGCAGCCGACGGGATGCCATCCACGCGCTCCAGAACTCGCGGCCGGACGTGCTGCCTGCTACGCTTAAGCCTGGTACTACAGTCGGAATCTGGGCTTTGGATAGAACGATTAAGGCTCAGGGTTTAGGCTTGAGACGAACTTAATTTGCATAATAATATGCAACTGAGTAAGGAAACCGTATGATGTCCTGTGATTCCCTAGTCACATGCCGCTCTTGTCCATAACAACAGCCCAGGAATCCACAATCGGTTTTTCAGTCAGTACCTGAACATACACGGCAATATGCGCGTGACTGAACCGCCCTTGCACCTGTTTTGTTTTCCGGCTTGAAGTTGCCGTTTTGGGCACGCCGCAGATATGGGAGAACCCAGGTTCATTCCAGCCACACAGCCGCTTTCGAGCACGGCTTCCCAGCGGGCTGGATTTGGGAGCAGTTTACAGTCATTGACGCAGGCAATGGGGAGATTGCACTGCACCATCAGAGGACAAACAGCTTCCTTGGTGTGAACGCTCACGGGCTCTATGGCATCCACGCGCCAGCAAGCCAGCTTCCTGCTGGGTGGCTGGACCAAAGGTTCGAAGTGGTGACAGCATCCAGTGGCTACTTTGGGCTGTTCAACCGTCACAGCAAAAACTACGTGTCAGTCGGACACCACCATGGCACATATATCTGGCACTCGCCGACAAAGGACCTCCCTTTAGGTCATACCCACCAGCAATTCCGCGCCCACTTGGTCCAGCCCCTCTTCAAGCCAGGTAACATCGTGGCTTTGTGGAACATCGCCCACAAAAAATACATGCGCATGCACCATGGGGATGTGGATGTAGGTTTTGTCCATCATCATCCTACCCACTTTCATCATGGATGGCATTGGGAGCAGTTCATCGTGGTAGCTTTACTGCTCTCAGGCATAATGTTCATTTTCTTATTGTATAACCCCAGGATAAGAATAGCATTTTCGTTCTGGTTCTAACGGCGGCTAAGGTAGACGCCGGAAATGGTGAGATCGCGCTTTGGAATTGGGCCTTCCGTCGCTTCGTGACCATGGAAGCGCAACCACACGCCCACTTGAGTGGATACTGGGCTCTGATTCAGAAACCTAGACCTTCCATCTACGAGGTTCCTGAGTAGTACCCTTTTGCCCGTTTTGCTATATGGTTCCCTTATTGAAACTGAATAGCTTTAAAAAGGGTGCCTTACTTTGAGGGGCTCACTCAGGAACCTAGTCCATACTCCATCAGAAACAGAAGCTGCATTTTATGCCTACTTGTGAATTTAGGGACCACATGCATACCCCTACTGGGGGTAACAAAGGAGCGATCTTTGTAACGCTCTGTTAGAACCCTCCAATATAGAATCGAGAACAGTTCTATGGGGCTCCTTGTTTTGATTCTACGAATATATACCGATATACGCTCAAGCCCTAGTCTAACCATAAAACCCCCGCATACACTACAAATCCTTTCAAAAAGCCTTATATATAATCTAAGGAACCCTTAAGTACGCATTTCGACAGACTCGTTTCTAGTTCTTCAACCCCCTATTCGTCAACCCTCTACGACGCAGAAGCACTAATTTTCCTGAAGCGGCTGAAGGCACCCAAACGGGTTTAGGGTTTGTTGTAGGGGCTTAAATAATTACCAATACTATTTTTTGGGCGGGCTCCTTATTATAAGTATGGTATAATATGCCCCAAAACCCTTTTCCAATACTTAAGGCGCTTGTATTATGGGGTTGAGGAACCAAAAAGCCAGTCAACCGGATCGTCATCACGATAACACAAGTAACACGCTGCTTCAGGCAAGTCAAGCTCGTTAACAGAGCCCTACAACCCTAAGTACCTAAAGCAGAAAGCCGTTTAGAACCCTCACAGAACCCCAAAACCACCGAACACCTTCAACCCTTATCCTCACACTTTAAAGCCCCCAAGCAACCAAACAAAAAGACAAGACATCGAAAAGCCAAAAGCAAAGCAACTAAAATCTAAAGCCTTAAACCCTCAAACCCCCAAGCCCTTCGGAGACTCAAGAATCCCCAGGTGGTGTAAAAAGCTCTGAACCGCGATCCATGGATGATCTACCCGACCAGTGGATTTATGAAGCTGGCCGGCACTTCGCTTTAGGGCGATTAGGGCTGGGTTTCAAGAAATGGGGTTTTTACCTCATGCTTAGGGCCTTTACCATGGATTTGTTGAGCATTTTTTGGGGGCTAAGCGATATATGCAGGTTTTGTGCGTTTGTCCCCCAGACGTGAGCGAGACGTTTACTGCCATTGTGATTTTCAATCGCGATAGCATTCTTCCCACAGTCCCGCTCGGACACTGGCCGACCAAATTCATTGTGAATTCACTGGTTTGCTACCGAACTTGATGAATTGTACCGGTTTTCAGCTCACAGGAAGTCAGGAAGATTCCAGCAGGGCCACAGAACGCGACTCCTGGAAATCCCGTCGCTGTAAGAAGTTTTGGATTTTTTCCGACGTTAGAACTGCTGCAGCTACATTGCCACGGTGGCAATCGTATTTTGCGCTAAGTCTGGTACAGATGTGTTCTATACTAGGGAAGCGTAGTATGTTGAAGACCTAAAAAGGGACCAGGATTCAGAGAACTACCCATGTTGCAGAACCCTAAACCCTAAACCCGTGTAAAAGGACCCTAAAAGTACCCGACCGTAGAGTATTGGAGGGTAGTAGTCTCTCAACCTGTTGGCTCTAAACCGATACCAGGAGCCGAAGGTTTTCCAGGAGTTTGAAGGATGGACTCTCATGAGTTGTTTCTTCTTCTTTGCTTTCCGAAGAACATTATCCTAAACCCTAAACCCAACCGCAGTGGTATTTGTGCTTATAAGGTTGTGGGTCATTTGGTGAGGCTTCTAAGGCTCCAAGGGTTTATGGTTTGATCTTAGGGTTTTAGGGTTTGCTAGGCAGCGTTTGCAGCAACTGGCTCCTGTCTGTTGCCCTAAACCCTAAATGCTTCTGGAGCTCCTTGAACTACTGCCCAGGAGAGATTCCAAGTGCTGCCTCTTGAGCATGGCAACTTGGTTGGGGTTTCGGGGTTTAGGGCTTTAAGGGTTTAAGGTTTAGGCTACAGCTCGGGGTTGAGCCTCAGGACCTGTACCATCCAATGCAGGCCATTTGGCCATGTTATCATAGTCTCGTTGGTCTTATTCGTTCTACGACAGAAGCCATGTTTGCGGGTCTTGTTTGTTGGGTTTTAATTTGGAGCCCTAAACGCTCTGGGATGTATCTACGACGCGAACCGAACTATAGGCACCGTCCCCTAAAATCCCACATGCTTTGCTGAACTTCATTCCTTATGGTTCCTTCTTACCAAAACCTATAAGGGGCCCAAAAACCTGTTCCAGTTACCAGGCCCCTTTTTTTACCTGTTGCAAACTTTTCTTCAGTTACACGCGCCCTAAACCCTGAAGGGATTCAGGCTTGAGGCCGTTCGGTCAGGGCCTGGGGTTGTTCTAAAGTTCTATGTAACCATAAGGGCTACCGTACTGGTTACTCTAAGGGTTCTATAAGGTCTATACTGAGTAGCCGTAAAGGTTAGTACCATAAGGGAGGGTTCAGTTCCCGATGCGGATGATCCAGTCTTGCCCTAAATCCTGAAGCCGATGGTTCAGGATTTAGGTCATTTAGGTTTAGGGTTCAGTTCGCGATTTGGATGGCCGAGGTGTCATCGCCTTGTACAACGCGCATCACAACCGCTTTCTCCGCATGACGGACCAACCGGGAACGGCGGGTATTGACAGCAGCACTCCGATGACCCCTCAGGCCCGTGGCGGGGTTTTCCGGGATGGGTTGATGTGATGATCGCCTACGCAAGAGGAATGACTAGGCGCCACGGGTTCAAAGCCATCGATGTCTCAGCTTTGTGGGTTTCGGGCATTTTGGCCAGACGTCTTGTTTCGATCGGAGATCCGGCTGCGTGTTGCCTTTCGCTTTGGGATCTATCGGGCTCATGGGGGGGGGTTGGGTAGTTGGAGCCCGAAGGATTAGGGTCCCAGTGTCGCACTTTGTTCAGAGAAGTCGGTCTCCGCGCAATCTATCCACTGCCTCTCGACCCCGACTACGGGGCCTGGTGTTTCTGCTGTTGTTGCCTCTGCCAGTGTGTCTGTGTGAACTTCCTTAGCACATGGGAACAGAGGGTCACTCCTTGCGGGGCGGAGGGGGTGCAGGAGAGCTCCGTCGAACGAAGCTCTCCCCTGCACCCCAGGAAAACGTACCTGCCTTGCCTGCGCCTGGGCCCCGTCTTGGGCAGCGGGCGCGGCCTCGCTTTCGTTCACTTTTCATCTCACTTCGTGCTACTTCATTCCTGTGTGTCTGACGTAGCAAGGGCCGAAACCGTACCCTTATTTTGTCAATCATCTCATCTTGTTTCATGTGCCATTCCTTTGGTCTGGCACACATGGTACCAAATGTCATCTCATTTTCGTTATCATCACCATCATCAACATCATCCAGGTTTATGCAGTCAACAGCAACCCCTACCCCTCTTCTATGCTTTCCTTTTGATCTTGCCGGAATGCTACAGTGTGTCCTGTTACTGCGAATTCTCACATGTGTACAAACGCACACATTCAGTTTACAAGTTGCGTTTACAGATAATTAGACAATAGTGCAATAATGCAACAATAGGCACTGTGAGTGTCAGATCGTTTTCGACTCTTGCTTGCATTCTAAGACTTCAATAAGCCAGCATGCAACGCATCTACTATTAATGAGCACAAAACACGCATGCACCACCCGCTGACAGAGCATTCCCAAATGCCAGAAAAGGCCTAACAACAACAGCAGCGGCAACAATAGCAACAACAAGCAAGCCCAACGTGCTAACCAAAACGGAAACATGTCTCCAGGCCCCCTAGTTCCGGCGCCAATTTGTGGAAATCCTAAACTTTAGGGTTTAGTTCGGTGGGAACTCCCGCGCGCCACTGCTTGCTTGTGCACAGGCCCCACAACAGGATGCGATACATGCGTGTGCATGTGCATTGCAAATGGGGACTGCGGCTGCCGACTGTCCAGCCTGGTTTCGGCGTTTCAGCGTGTGTACAATAAGTGTATGTGTTTGTCTATATACTTATATATACTTATATATATATATATACATACGTATGTATACAGTTGTGTATATATAGAATATAGATATACCCACATGTATGTATATGTATATATGTACATATACATCCATTTAATATGGTATCTAGTTCTGCGGCCTGATGTTGTGTTCCGGCCAGAGGCAATGCCAGCTGGGTGGACATGGGAGCGCTGGCAGGTCATCGACATCAGCTATTTGCATGTGACTGGGGCTTGTCATGGCATTATGGAAACAGTTAGAACAGGGTTTCTACCCTATATGTGTATGCATGCACCGTGATATCGGTAAAACCGTATCCGACCGCATCAGTCACATCTTTCTTTTGTTTTCGTGTTTTTAGTTGAGGAGTCTTAGCGCTTGCGCGCTTATAGCTTTCTATATCCCCAGTAGCACTTTCATGCATAGTGGTGTTTCTTTAGCAGAGAACAAGGCCGCCAATGGTGTCAACCCGCACGTTCCAGGCGGTTGGACCTTCAATGGCTTGCGGTGACTATGCCGTCATTGAGAATGATTGTTGCCGTTGCCTGTGGTTTTGTATCTGTAGAAGAACATGGAGTGGCATGCTGGAACAGCCCAGGTGAGGGACCGATGCGTTCAGAAAAGTTAGACAAGCTATCCGTGGGATCCATCTCCGCCTGGCGGCGGTCGCGCGCTTTTCAAGCCCGCAGGGGTAATCTGAGGGCCTACTTAGAATTATCATTCTTAACAGGCGCGTCTATGGTACCCACCTACTTCGACAGGCATGGCGAGGTCAAAAAAGAAGCCAAACTGCTGTCTGCGTCTTCAACATGGTTTATAGGGGTTTTGAGTTTTCCGGCATGCAAAGGTTCAGGGAGCGATTTGGCCCACAAAGCGTGTCTTCGACCGATACGGATGAGTATCGGCCAACAGCGCCATCCACAGAACATTTAATTAAACGCAAGGAGGAGAACCAGAACACGCGGGCTGCTCGTCCGCATTCGTTGATCGCTCTTACCCTGAAACTCTTGTAGACGCACTGCTATTGGTTTTCGCCGTAGGAACTGAGACCTGACGAGCATTGCTGGGAAGGGCTTGCTATGAACCACTCTGAATGCCAGAAACCGCTAACCCTCAACCGTTGTGCGAAGCACGAGAAGTTGTCGGAATTGTCGACCTGTGGAAGCCAACTCTTGCTTATCAGGCCCCCAAAGCCTAAACCTTTAAACCCCACAAGGCCTGCAAAAACTGAACCCTAAACCTCCAAGCTGTAAGCAGGCCCTGAAAACCCCAGCAAGGATTCAAACCAAAGCCACTTTGAGGCGCAGATTGGCTGCCTGAACTTCTCCGACAGTGCGATGCGAAAAGCTGGCTCCACGTATCGCCTTGTTTGAATCTGTTCCGGGGCCCCATAATTTTCAAAGCCTTGGCAATAGTAAAGTAGGAACGAGTTTGGGTACTTAAATTGAAGGCCATATCAGAAGACCACATAGGAGCAAGCATGTTGTGACTTGGTTTGTGTGCTTCGTTGGGAGTTCGGCATTCATGCTCCGAAAGCGCTTTTTCTGTGTTGGCGCTGATGCACTGGCTGAGATGTACAGGCGAATCAACGTGAGTAAATAGTAGTTAGCGTGATCACTGTGATGTGGGGTATGCAGAAAAGCAAAGCACATTGAACATTTTATTGCTTGAAGTAAGTTTTGTCACTATCTGTAGCGTTTCACGGCAGGTCTGTAGAATCGAAATTCAAAGGCACTTGATTCTTCATGAGCGCTGGACAACTAGACCACAATGTGGGGCAGCTTTTGCATTTGCGAGTGTCAGGAAACAGGGGTTGGATCCCTCATAAAAGCATCGCCAAGTAAGGTGCACAAGAGTTGAACAGAAACCTCATATGGCTTTGCTTTGCTCAGTTTCGTGTTCGGGTGCTGAGGAATCAGAGGGCCTAAAACTTTCGTCTAGTGGTTTAACATACGAGCCTCATGCATGACGCTGGAAGAAGAGGGTGGGAAAAGGAATCAAGCTCCGTCGGTGTAGGCTTCATGGAAGCCCAAATTTAGGAGGCTCGGGGTTTCTCGGGCTTCCAAATAAATAGCGGACTCCATGAGTGCTCAAGCCTCTCGGTGCGGGTGAAAACCCAATGGAGCCCCTGAGCACCCCGTCTTGCGGTTCCGCTCTCTAAGATCATTTTGGGACGAATGAAGCAAGCCATGCTTTTTCGGTTTGCCCTGATGATCGTGCCGATGTTGGCGTGAAGAACACATCTCTTCTGGCAGGAATGATAATCCCAACGGAATAGACGTCCTTGCAGGGGCCACTACGTTTTGTACGCCTTTGGTGGTGCCTTACCTAGTTGGGTCCTGGTGTCTACAGGGCCTCACTTATTAGATATTATACAGTACAGTACATAGCGATTATATATGTTTCCCCACTCACCATCCATTCTATAGAGTTTTTGGATCAAAATCCAAACCAGTCAGTTAAGGTTTGGGCTTCTCCCAAACGAGTCGTCCCATTTTTGGACCGGTGTTTTCCGAACAAAGCACTCTTTTGATGTTTAGGGTTTTGCCTTGGCAACAACATCCTCAATCGCGTTCCCCCGTTGAGCTCCTTGGAGATGCTTGTAGCTATCGTATAACACGCAAACTCCTTTTCTAGTTTTGAAGGCCCCATGTGTTGGCAACAGCTGCGAGCCAGTTGTCTGCAAACGTGTCATCGAATGGGTTCCCCCCTCACGGTGCTGTCGCAAGCATCTTGCTGAGGCATTCCCACTTGAAAAACCCTAAACCGTAAACCGTAAACCTTTGCTTCACGGAAGGGCTAGCCATCCACACATGTGCACACGTGCAGCGCCCTGAACCCTAAACCCCAGAAGCTTTGCGCAGCCTTCTCCCGAAGCTGTGTAAAGCAGATCCGGACAATGCATACTTCTTTCCCACCTACGCCAACAACCCCAGCGACAGCTCCTTCCATGAATCACGCCAAACCCTACACGCGACTTTTCTCATGGCGCTTCGCGTGACGCCTCTGGGTGCAGCTCAGCAAGTCGGCCGCTGGGCCCAGAGATGTTCATGTTCCCAAATAGTATATACTTTGGCCTTAAAGTAGTCCCTATATAGGTACATCGGGGCCAATGTATATACTTTTGGGGTACATGGACCCTTAAAACCCTAAAACCCCATTTAGCCCTTATGGGGCCCTTATAGAACCCTTATTATATAGGTACATGGACCATGCAACTGGAGGAGTCTCAGGCTGTTGTGCAGCGTTGTGCCGTGCATTACACGTTGCAGGTTCGCTGCATGGCTTCCGGAACAAGTGTGTCTTGTGGTAGGAGGAGAAGCATGTTTACATTCGTCCATATGTTTATGACCATATGAACGACTGGCTGAATTTATGCAGGAATCAGGGAATGAAGGATTGACTTGACTGAGTGAATGAATCAAGGACTCATCAAACAACGAATGAACGGATGGAAGGATGAAGGGACGCAGGAATGAAGGAACGAAACAACAGCTCAACGAATGAATGAAGAACGAACGAGCGAAGGAAGGAATGAATGAAACATTCAATCAACCAACCATCAACCATTCAATGGATCAACTGAGCCAATGAAGGCAAAATGAACGAATGGATGAATGGATGAAGGGATGTGGAATGAAGGAAGGAACGAACGAAGGAAGCAAATGCAGAACATGAAGGACATGTCATGAAAATGACGCTTGACTGGCAACTCAGCAAAGCCGTACAACACCGAAGTCCTGGGCCCTACGACGATCCCACGACAACCGAATAAATGGAGGCATAGCTGAGTGGAGTGAAACGACATGAAATGAGTTGAAATCAATGAATGAAAGCATCCATGAATGCCTGGAAGAGATAGATGGATCGATGGAAGAATAACTACGTGCTTGAATGAAACGAACTACACGAAATGAAATGAAATAAAATATATGAAACGAATGACATGAACGAACGAGATGAAGGACTGCATGCATGTTTGTTGGGTTGCACTTATGCAGGTACATCGGTATACATGCACATATGTCTGGGTGTCTGTTTGTTTATATGGATGGAGGGATCTATGCATGTATGTTTGTATGCGCGTCGGTACGAATAAATGGAAGTATGCATGTAAGTATGTTCGCATGCATGCATGTTGTCTGTCTGTCTCTGTCTCTGTCTCTGTCTGTCTGTCTGCTGTCTGTATGTATGTATGCATACACATAGATGTGTGTTTGCTTGCGTTGTGTGCACATGTATAACAACGTGTCCATGATCATGTATGCAAACATGGCTGCGAGCACCTGCAGAAAGGTGAACCTCTGCACTGACTAGTTACGTTCTGTGCCTATGTTAAGCACATGCATATACGTACCGTACATAAACACGCATGTAAACATGCATGCCGAGGCATGACGCACCCCCTAAACCCTAAAGCTGTCGCTCGATGAAGCTTCTAGTTGTGTTATAGACTCATAAGTACCATATCCCCAATTAGGAGCCCATTTAGGGCACTTGTAACTCTACTGTTTTCCTACTTACTAAGTCGACCGACCCTCCAAGCAATGAAGCTTGGGGCTGCTTGAGACTTCGGGTTTGGGGGCTACGGAGGGTTTTTCTAAGGCTGCGCGGGAAGCTGGGGCTTCGAATTTCGGGGCGTCGGGGTTTTAATATAGGGGCCTTAATAATTAGAGTAGGGTTCTGGGGCCCGTTATGCTATATTTTAAAAAAAGAGCCCCAAAATAGTATTGCTAATTATTAAGGCTCCTATATTAGAGTGTTTCTTCTGGGCTTAGGGTGGAGGAGAGCGCAGCGTTCCGGTTCTGGGCCAATGGGATTTGCGTCTAGGCCATAACCTCAAAGCTCCGGCCCAGCCCTGACCCCCCATTAAACCCCTAAACCCCTAAACCTTATTGGCTGTAGACTCAACTTTTTAACTTTTGGGGTTCTTATAAGGTAGTCGATTCAGGAAGTTTCAACTTTTTTTTCCTGGGTTTTGGGCCAGTGAGAAACCAAAAGCCCTAATAAAACCCTAAACCCCAAAAACCTCGCGCATCCGACGGCCAAATTCTGAAGCTCCGATTTTGCACTGTAGAGCAGATCCCCTCAGGGGTTTCCTATACAGTACCCTTAAGTCTTTAGGGTCTAGGGCTTAGGCTTCTTGAGTTGTGAGGGTCCCAAATTTCGGGGTGCTACTTTCTAGATCCTTCCATCCCGGGGCTTTGGGCAACCCCAACGCGCCAACCGAAAGGACAGGCGCGCAGAAAATCCAAATGGGAGTTTCTGCAAATAGGGGACCCTAATATAGTACCCTAAAGAGTAGGATCCTTATTATAAGGACCCCCAAATAAGGTACCCTAATTTTCGGAAACTCCCCAATGCATCAACCTCATAGCCACATCCCTGAGCCCTAGGCCCTAGGTCCTACAAACTACTAAACCCTACTAAACCCTAAACCCTGAACCCTAGACCTCTAACATATGGGAGTTTCCCAAACTTAGGGGATACCTTATTTTGGGGTCCTTATAAAAAGGATCCTACTATATAGGGTACTGCATTGGGCCCCTATTTTCGGAAACTCCCCTTTACCACTGCAGTCCCATAAGCACCCCCCACGTCCTAGCCCGGCGAGGCCGAAGTTGCATCCTTCTGGAGATTGGAGGCGCTATTGTGGTTTAGAGTTTAGGGTTTAGGGGTTTAGGGTTTAGGGCTTTAGGGTTTAGGGTTTAGGGGTTTAGGCTTTAGGGTTCAAGTTAGGGTCGGGATAATTAGTAATAGCAGCGTCTCAGAGTGACTAACATGATGTTACATGGGTATGCTATAACACACCCCACATCCCTGCTCTGATTATCTAGTCCTGCATAGTAGGGTTCAAGTTTGGGGATTCAAGCCTCGGATTTACGGCTTTGGCTTCAGCCTCAACCCTAAACCCTAACCCGTCCTCTATGTCGGGCCCTGGGTTCGGGACTCAGCTAGCATCCTCTCGGCGTGAACAAGACCAGATCAAAATGTGGAGTTCTGAAGAATCAGAACCACTATATTCCCTGAACCAGTTCTCATTTAGTGCATAGTTACACAACGCACCCCCCTCAGAGCCTGTGGTATAGCAGGACAGTTTAGTGCTTAGGGGTTTGGGGGTTTAGGAGTTTAGGGTTCGGGGTTTAGGGTTAGGGGTTTAGGGTTTAGAGGTTTCCTGAAGTGCCTAAACAGGTACAAGGAATGCTGAGTCATTGGTAGTGCTGCTGTCTGTGCGGCTGCCGTAGCCCTTCCATGATGCGTTATCTTCAACCATACCAGTATACCCCAAACCCTTATTCTAGTTTATATAGCGGCCTTAATCATGACCTTTAGTATTTTGGGGGTTCCTTAGTACAATTATAGCATACTGGGCCCCAAAGCCCTGTTCTAATTATTAAGGCCCCCCCATATTCTAGAACCCTTACTATATAGATCCCCTACAGACCCCTTTAAGAGCTCCCTTTAAAGGAACCCTATTCTGTTTATTGAGGCCCCCATATGATTGAGGCTCTTAGTTTAGGCTTTACCTGATGGGTTAGACTCGCGGCAGAGGACGGAATGTCCTCTTGGATTGCGGGGTGGCAGCTCATTCGCAGGGGTCTCAGCGTCTATCTGGAATAATTGATACTTTTGGGGTATATAGAGGGTTTACTTGCGCAGAGTTTGGGATGAGAATTTTGGGGATGAGGGCGTTTTTTGCTTAGGCTTCCGGGTTGAGCGCAGGGTCTAGGATTTAAAGCTTCTGCTTCAAGGCATTGGGTTTATCTAAGCCATTTACAGGTGGGTAGTTATTAGGTGGGTAGTTTCCCATAAGCCTCCCATACCACTCCTATAAGGTAAAGGGGTTCTTTTGGGAGTACTATGGAAGAAGAACTACCCACCTGTAAGGGGCTTCTAGTTTAGGGTTCAGGGACCAAGGTTGAGGGTGCAATGTAGGAACCTGAGTGGAACTCCTGACCAACCTGAGTAAGAAACCCTGGCCCTATTTAACCCCAATATATTAGGGTTCATATAAGGAACTCTAAGAAAGACTCAAGGTCTCTTAATCAGGTTCCTACATTATTCTAGTACCCTCAAAGATCCTTATAGTAACCCTTATAGAAACCCTTATAGACCCCTTTAAAGGAACCCTAGTATAAATATAGAGTTATGGATTTGGGTGGCGGGGGGCCGAGTCTGAAAAGAGCCGAAAGCCGGGCTTACCAGAGACTCAGAGCCCGAGCCTCGGAATTTGGATTTGCTAACTTTCCCCCGGTAGGGTTTAGGGTTTCGGGTTTAGGGTTTAGGGCCCCCCCATCACCTCCGGTCTACCTCACCCTACCTTACTTGGAGGCTCAGGGGTAGTAATAAGTGGGGCTATAAGTAGGGCTAGGGTAACTATAACTATAACCCATATGAAGGGACTTATAACCCCACTCGTAACTACCCATGAACCTCCAAGTACCCTAAGCCCGCAACTTCGACCTTCCACCCGCGAACTTCAACCCCTAAGGCACCGGAAACACCACCCTTGGGTTGGGTTTAAAGAGTAAGCCAGAAGAAACCCCAGGGCACTCCTGACGCCTCCTTGATAAAGACGCCCGAAGAATGAGCAGCATTTTTTCCTGAATACACCCCCCGAATACAACCCAGTTTGGCTGCAACGTTCCCTGTATTACCTGGGTCCTCAAGGAATTTACTGTAAGTTACCACAAATAGGGATCCATAGTAAATAAAATGTACAAGGTTTCCTTATTTTGGTAACTTAGAAGACCCTTAACAAGAACCCAGTAACTCGGGGCGCTAGCGAGATCCCGTTGGTTCAGAGTTCGAGGCTAGGTCCTACAGTTCTGGATTTTTAGGGAGGTGCAAGTTTTGCTGCAAACGTTGGCAGCAGGGGCAATATAGGAGGTCTGTACATGTCATAAGCATCTTCTCTCATAGTCCTTAAGCCAGTACAACATGCTATAATCCACAAGCCCTTACACACGCATGCAAAGCCTTTGGCAGCCTCATCCAATTGCTAAGCCCCTATACTAAGCCCCCTGCTCTCTCGAATTGCATTGCTATCCGGATCCCGTGTTCGACCCGATTATGTGGGAGGGGTTGTTTTATCCAGGGGTCAACATTAAGTGTGATCCAAAGACGGGAACACAATCCACAAGGATTTAGGATTTAGAATAATAAGCGTTAAGGTATTGAGGGTTGAGGGCTTAGATTAGTTTGACTAGGGTCTTGGCATATGGGTGCATTCTAACTCTTGTACTACAGAGGGATAGAGGGAACAGCAGTACTTGTTCAGGCCCTTGCAAAGAAGGCGAAACTTAGGCGGTGGCACTGTGGACAACCTTCGAGCTTCCTTTAAGGTCGTATAGAGATATTCCCTGGTCATGAATCTTGTTACCCGGAATCTCCAGCTTTGAACCCTTACAGAATCGTATAGCCTAACCCGAAGTCCTTCTATGTTCTTATATCCCAAACCCTGGACCTGATACCATCTTACATCCTAGACCGTAAAACCCCACACCCCAAGCCCAAAGCTTTTGGTATGCCTTGTTCTGCTTGATTCTGCAGAAGCCCAGGGTATAAATTATGGTGAAACCCAGCGTTGCAGGGCCCTTTGCTGCAGTACTGAGGAGTGGCTCCTATTACCCGGAGTTTTCACTGCTGGGGGCCTCTCTGCAAAAGCCCTAAAGCCCTTAAACCCCAGACCCCCAAAACGCCCTAAACCCTAAGCCCTAAACCCCAAACCAACAAACCAAGTAACCCCTTGCCCTTAAACCTTTCAACCCCAGCCCCCCAAAAGCCCTAAACCCTAAACCCTAAGTCCTAAACCCCTAAAGCCCTTTTTTTTTTTTTGCTGCGGTTTGGGGTGTTCGTTTGAGGGGCCTCCGGGCTCCAGCAAGGGCGTTCGTACGAAGGGATCAGGCTTTGGAGCTTTGGGATTTAGTCTTGGCGTTCTTCTGGTTGGCTCTTAAGACTTTAACTCTTGGGGTTTCTATATGAACAAAAATAAGGATGCTAAAGGTTTAGGAGGGGTTCAGAAGTCAGCCAAGTAATGTGAGCTACCATAATTTAGGGTTCCTTTAAAATTTAAGAGTTCCTTGAAGGGATCTATAAGGGTTCCTTTGAGGGTTAAGGGATTCAATTGAAGTTACCAGAATAGAGGTCTACAGTACAAAAATAGGGTTTCTTATCATGGTAACTTGAAATACATTCCTTAACAAGAACCCAGTTTGGGGCTTTTGGGCCTTTCTTTGCGTCTTCGCGGGGTCGGCGAGCTTGTCGTCGTCGGGTCTTCTAGTTTGGGTGCGTTTGGGATCTTACCGTTTCCCGAGCGCTCGTGGGCAAAGGCGACCCACCAATGCCTCGCAGTTGAGTTCAAGCTTGAAGCTTGTTCGAGCATGTACCACCCTAGAACTGACAGCTCGTCCTTGTCACCTGAACTCAGCAGCAAAGCGAAGGAGTTTGGGAAAGTCGTTGGCCGAGTTTTGGTGACCCTTTATCCTACAACGCCCTGAACATAGCCCACCCTACTGAAACCTCCAACGCCCTGAACCCACCCCCAGAGCCAGAAACCCGACGAAACAGTACAGTAAGGTTGTAGGGATTGGGGGGCTATAGGCTTTACAAGGACTAGGATATAGGAGAAAGCCCCATCAGCATTCCAAGGAGGTGCAGAGCTTGGATGTAGTGATCATCACGCATTTTCATCTCGCCTGCGCCTCAACCGAGGGTTCGCAAAGGGGAGTCAAACGGCGACCCGTAAGACTTAATATAGGGGCCTCAATAACTAGAATAGCGTGTTGGGGTCCAGTATACTAACATGATAATAAGGACCCCCGAAATAGTATAGGTAATTATTTAGGCCCTCATATTAGACGATGGTTTGTGCCAGGGGTTCAAGGGTTATACAGGGTGCCAGCTTGGACTTTATTACCATTGGCTCGGACCCTTAGAGAAAGTCTTTCGAGTCCTGGCCTTGCGCAGACTTTCCGCGCTCCTGTTGTCGAAAATAGTGGCCCGCCCAAGCATAAGGATCTTAGTTTTGGTGTACAAAGGGACCTAAAAGGGGGATTCCATAAAACCCTGAGTAGACGTCGCACGGTTCCCTCGCAATTGGCATTTGCTTCAGGCGGTTGCTACGTTGTTATCGTTCCAAACGGTTGGGGCCAAGGCATTCGATTTCTTCATTGGGCTGTCACAAGGCCATGGGCCAAGTTGTTTTGCGGACTAGTAATGTTAGTATTGCTGAAACTGGCCTGCCTTCGGCGTTAAGAGGCCGTTGGGGAGCCTAGGTGGTTGTTCTCTGCAGCCGCTTCGGAGGGGATCCCCGGCTTTCAAGCGAAGTAAGCTCGGGACTGCCCTCACTTCGATGAAGTTGAGACAAGCCAAAACCAAAAGCCCTGCACTCCTACACGCAACTTAAGCACGAACCCCTTGAGCCTAAACCCTGTACCCGAAAGCCCAAACCTTACACCTTAAACCTCAAGCCGTTAACCCCGGACCCTTAATTCCTAAACCGAGCCCCTATAAACCCGAAGCCCTGAACCTCTCCGAAACCTTACTAAGCCCCAACCCCTATAACCCCTAAACCCTTAAACCCTAAACCCCTAAACCCCCAAACCCCTCTAAACCCTAAACTCTGAGCCCCGAACCCTCAGACACCAAAAAACCCAAGCCTTAGAAGCGCCTTTTTGGGGGGCTTCTTCCGGTAGCCCTGCATGACCCAACCAATGAGTCGAAACATCACATGGGAGTTTCCGAAAATGAGGGTTAGGGTTTAGGGTTTAGCACATTTAGGCAATAGGGTTTAGGGGTTTAGGGTTAAGGGTTTGGGGGTCCTTACAATAAGGATCCTGCTACTAGCGTGCTATATTAGGCTCCCTTAAATTCGGAAGCTCCCACATGTAAGGTCGGCCTCGTATTTGTGGGTTGATTACCACAGGGGGTTGAATCAAGGGCTCCCTGAAAGTTATAGGCTTATGATAGGGCTTACTACTGTATGGGAGTCTCAATACAGGAGTAGTACGGCCTTCCCTTATAGACCCTCTAGAACTATTGTGTCATAAGCCCAGAAAACCCTATTCTGAGGATCAAGACTCGATCGCGCCATTTCATGTTCGACATGGTCTGGTCCATGGGGGTTCTGGGTGGTGAGGGAGCGTGTGTCTTCAGGTGCCCAAAAGCTTGAACCCTAGACCCGAGGGAACCTTAAACCAAAAACTCTCCAAAGCACCCTAAAACACCAAACCCTAGCCATGAACAGTACACCCCTAAATCCTCACCCGAAAGCATCCCCACAAAGCATCGGTACCCGTGAGCCGGCGAGGATCATGTGGGAGCCTTGCACGGGTCTCAGCTTTTCGGGTGAAGGCCTTTCGTGGTGGGGCTTTTTCCTGGATGCTTGTTGCTAAGTGCAGGGTTTAGGGTTATGGGCTTAGGGTCAGGGGTTTAGGGCTGTGCTCTTCAAGAGTTAATTAAGGGTTGAGAATCTAGGGCTTTTTCGCTTTAGGGCTAACTTTTCCGATGTATACGCTACTTGTATTGGCGAGGGTAAGACCTGAAATCTCAGGAAGTGTTCAGAAGTCAGCCATTGGTCGGTTTGGGGATTTAGTGGTGTAGGGCCCTTCGTGCTAGGATTGGGCGCAGTGTAGGGATTTTGGTTACACTTTCGGGCCTCCACCAAGGTGCTTCCGGGATCCCAGTGGCCACCTAATAATACAGTACTTGGAGGAGGGGTAGTTATATGTGGGGTTATAAGTCCCTTAATGTGGGTTATAAGTATAGTTACCCTACTTGTAACCCTACTTTTAACTATCCCTCAATCTCCAAGTAGAAACCCCAAAGTTTGAAACCTGACCCAATAGCCTCAATCCTGAAGAGTAATGTATAGGGAATCCCAGAGAACTAATTGTCCGTAATCCGGTTTCCAACTTTTTGGGACTTACTGTAAGGTTTCACATAATGAATGTAAAACACTAGTGGTAACGATAGTCGCAACAAATTACCAATAGTACTGTTGATGGACAAAATCCTGCATGACCCTAAGGACCCTAAACTATGGGAATTATGGTATATTCCTTATAATGGGTCATGCAGGATTTTGTCCATCAACAGTAATGGTACAGCTGTTCCCATCATTCAGTTTCAATAGGAAACCGCTGGACTGAAAACAGTAACATCGGGGCATCAATAACAAGAATAGGGTTTGGGCCATCTTGTTCCACAATTATCAAACGGAGCCATGTTAAACATGGATAGATCGAACAAAATATCAAGAGAGAGAGAGAGAGACAGAGAGCGAGAGAGAGAGAGAGAGAGGGCGTCCCCCTCAACCGTGAAAGCCCTGTGCCTCATATAGGGGGCTTGAAAAGGGGCATGTTCCTCAGAGCTCTCCCACATGTTTGCTAGATATAGACCCCCAGCACCTGGTCGGCGCCTTCATTAATAATCTGGACTTCGAAGCAAAAACCCCCTCTCATTTACGCGGAGTGTAGCTGAGATCGTAATATTTCAGTGCCTTAAATATAGGTGGTCTATTAGTCAGGGGGTGTTAATTCCATTGATGCCCTCGGCCTGACCTGGCGCTGCTCTTTGAGGCCTTATCTCACCGAAATTCTGGGCTACCACGGGTGAAAGCCCCAGTTGATTTCAGACCGTGGCACATCACGGCTTGCAGGGCTTCCAGGATTCAATGGCTGTGGCATTTGAGCGTTCCCTAGGGATCTAAGGACTCATATATTAAGGCTTTTTGACCCAAAGACCACACTATATAAGGCTTTTGGGCTATTTTGATCCCTAGGGGTTTACGGCTGGAGGATTTGGGGTTTCGGCTTGGAGAACAAGTCCCTTTCGACTTCATTTTGCTTCTGCTCCTTGGGTATCCTGAGGCAGGGTCATGAGTGGGGACACTCGGGAACCTAGCCCCACACTTTTCCAAGAAGTTTGGCGTAGCAAACCGGAAGTAACCCGAAACCTGTCATCCACCGGAGGCCCATCTCACCATGCAACAGGGACTCCAACACTTCAAAGGCCTTGAAGTTTGAGGTTTGGGGGTTTTAGGGCCTTAGGATTTAGGGTGTACGCTTAAGGGGTTCAGGGCCTGCGAGGGTTTCGGGTTTCGTGCTCCTATCGAGGCCGATCTTGATGACGCACCCCACCCGCGCCATTGCCCCCATCATCATCAAGGACGCCTTGTCTTTCAGGCAGGAGTTTAATGGTCCATGACCCATGGTTTTGGGGTCTAGGGTTTAAGTGTTTAGGGGTTTAGGGTTGTGGAGGAACGGAGTACCTTGCCGAAGACCCACTGCCCGAAGTTGCAAGCGTTGAAGTGCAAGTAGCCCTTCCTCTACTTGGAGGTTCATTGGTAGTTATGAGTGGGGTTTTCAGTCCCCTAATATGGGTTATAGGTATAGTTACCCCACTTATACTTACTTATGAACCTCCAAGTACGAGGTCCTAGCCCCAGGGTCTTGAGACGTCCCCGGCAACCTTGGACGGGGTTTAGAATCGCCGAAATCGACGTGATATTGCCCCGGCGAGACCCCAAAGGAGCCTTGAGTTCCCCGAGCAAACTGGACAAGTAAGTCGGGATCTGGGATTGAACGGCTTGGGTGTATGGTTAAGGGCCAGGCTCCGGGGCACAGCAAGGTGGGTCGAAGATGAGGTATAGGGTTTAGGGGTTAGGGTTATTTAGGGTTTAGGGGCTAGGGTTTAGGGGTTTAGGGTTTAGGGGCTTAGGGGTTTAGGGGTTTAGGGTTTAGGGGTTTAGGGGTTTAGGGGCTTAGGGGTTTAGGGGTTTAGGGGTATAGGGGCTAGGGTTTAGGGTTTAGGGATCAGAGCGGGTTTTCGAGGCCTCCCGGGGGCATTCTGATTCCTACCCAGTCTGTTTCGTTCAGTGGAAGGTGGTTTAGGCTTCATTGAATTTGAGGCATATGCGATCCTGGGACGCGTGGATCTCAAATACTGCCTAGGCCGGCAAGCGAAGAAACCGAAGCCCTTGTGCACCTTGCTTCTGTTCCGCGGGATGGCACAGAGAAGGAACAGACCGCAACTCGGACACCCCAAAGCACCAATGACCCTCTACGACCCTCAAGGCTATGCAGATGCAAAGACAGTAAGCCTTCAACATCCTTCAACCTCAATACAGCCACGCTTAACCCCAAACCCTCCTACACTAAACCCATAACCCTAAACCCTCAACCCCAAACCCTCCTACACTAAACCCATAACCCTAAACCCCAAACCCTCCTACACTAGACCCATAACCCTAAACCCTAAACCCTAAACCCCAAACCCTCCTACACTAAACCCATAACCCTAAACCCTAAACCCCAAACCCTCCTACACTAAACCCATAACCCTAAACCCCAAACCCTCCCACACTAGACCCATAACCCTAAACCCTAAACCCCAAACCCTCCTACACTAAACCCATAACCCTAAACCCTAAACCCCAAACCCTCCTACACTAAACCCTTAACCCTAAACCCTGAACCCTAAGCCCCTACACTAAACCCTTAACCCTAAACCCTGAACCCTAAACCCCAAACCCTCCTACACTAAACCCATAACCCTAAACCCTAAACCCCAAACCCTCCTACTCTAAACCCTAAACCCTGAACCCTAAACCCTCCTACTTTTTTGGGCTCCTCACTATGATTACTGCTTATACTATAGCATATGCCCAAACTCTACATTGCTAGGTAGGCGCTTGGGTCATTCTTTTTTTTCCCTGGTTCGGCCGAGGTGGATCTTACTTATGAAACTTGTTCAGAGGCTTGACAGGGCCAAGCTATTCCAAGCGCTTCTCCCCGGCCAGGCGGGATGCGGAGGCTGGGGCAAAGCTTGGGCGTGACATTGCTCTAGGAGGCTCAATAGGTAGTAGAAACATCAGATATCGGTCTAGTCCCCATAGTTATTGTATCTATGTGATCTCTGCTGTAGCTCCTTGTAAAGGTCCCTGTACTGTTTTGGCTTTACATCGGGCAGCTTTAGGTGTTGAGGCAATTGATGGGTTCCGCTCTCTCTTGAGGTGCTGGTAGCTTCCACACTTTCTGTTTATTTTGCTTTTGAGAGGAGTAGACTTAGACATTAGGAGTAATGATGGCTTTACACTCTCAACGCTTTGGAGTCATGACCCCTGGAAGGTCACAATATGTCACAATGAACAGCAGCCCTTATTCAGCAGGTCATGGTGCTGCTTTGTTATTGGTGTCTATGTCAGTAGACATGTGTATCATACATCCGTGTTAATTTCGGGGCAACCCAGGCACCACTAAACTTAGTAGTAGGGTAGGCTAGCTGTAACCTCTTTAAGCCCCATGTAATCCCAAAGGTTTTCCTTGTGTTCCCCTGCAATACTGGGCAAGAAGGTCAGTGGTCGTATTCCTAGGTTCCCAGTAGTACCCGTATGCGCCAAAGAGTAGGAAAAAAGGGTAATATAGGGGCTTGAATAAATAAATTAGAATAGGGTTTTGAGGCCCAATATACTATAATTACGAAAAGAAGCCCCCAAAAATAGTGTAGGTACTTAGCAAAGCCCCTATATTACTCTTAGTAAGTACCGCTCTTTTCTCCGGAGGCGCTTACCCCTGAGATGGTCGATGCGCCCTTCGATCGGGCCCGGTGCTTCCAGCTGCAGGACAGCTCGGAGCATTTCGAGTCCTATATAGTCTATAATATATTATACTATAATATAATAATTATGATATAATATAGATTATATATCATGGACAATCATACAATATTTAATACATGATACACATATGTGATATATATATATATGGGGAGTACAGATGTCAACCCCGAGCCCTTGAATCGTAGGGAAGTTTCTATAGTTGCAGGTGTTGGCAGTGAACACGGGCATCTCAGTCAGAGCTCAGTGCACAGCATGAGGGTCTGGGATGCCTGGACCTTCGTCAAAGAGTTTACTTCTTGGCTTTGCTGTTTAGGGTTAGGCCAGCACTGAACGAAGATTCGGGGCAGGGTGAAAGAGCTGGGTGAGGCAAAAGCAAAAGCGTACGATCGATTATAATGTCGTAGCAGTACGTAAAAGACAGTAGTCGTCGTCGTCGTCATCGCCGTAGTGACTGCGGGCCGTCGTTTGCTGCACAAACTGCTTAACAGCATTAAATGCAGCGGCTACTACTCAAACCAATGTATTCGGCAGGACAACGTGCTTGAACTTCTGACTTTGCTCACGACATCTGTAAGAGGCAAGAAACTAGAATGGGCACGCTGCAGCTTAGATCTACAGCTCTCTACTACGATGTTGCCGCTCCTGCCACTGCCAGGTTGCCACGCTTTTCAGTACTAGTCTAAGTTTAACTATCAGCCTGAGCACTTTGCCATCAGTTTTGCTGCCGAATGTTACAGTAGACTCCAAACAGTTGGGATTAACGGCACCTTAAAACAGTCGGCTATTCTATGACATTCTATGCCTTTAAATTTCACTTCAGAAGAACATTGCACTTTATCCCGCAGTGCTTTGTTTCGTACCGCCGCAAAACGGCAGTACAAAGCCAGCCAGCAGAATGGGAGAGAGAGAGCGAGATACATATGTGTTATACATACTGTTACATTTATGTCATATATATGTCATATATGTTTAGTCATACAAGCGGCTAATGTAAAGGAAATACATCCTTCATATAATGTTACAGTATATATATATATATACATGTTGCCATATGACGAAATGTATCGAAATAGGTTTTAGAATGCAGAATGTACTATATAGTCCGATTTACCATCGATTACATAAGATAGCATAATATCCCGAAACGTGATGTGTAATATGATATAGAATTATAATAGCCATGGAATGCAATGTATAGTATCATATATATATATATAGAGATATATATATATATAGATAGCGAGAGAGAGGGCACGGTGGTCCCTATAGGAAAGCAAATAAAAGCAGCCTTTACTCGAGATCCTGCAGAGGAGCGAGTGGAGATCGGTGACCTGTGTGTGACCAGCTTTTATGCCGGCCACGTGTGCGGGACTTGAGCCATTAATCTTTATGTTCTACGTGGCTAAATTATTGGTACTTAATTTTGCTTACCATATTCCTATTTTTGCCATTATCAACACTGTTAACGCACTGCTCCCAATATTTCCATTATTGCAACGCTGTTGTTTATACTATGTTGATTACTATTGTTGTTTGTCACTGCTACAACTGCTACTGCTACTGCTGCTGCTCTTACTACTACTTCTCCTCCTACTACTACTGCTACTACCACTACTACGTACTACTACTACTACTACTGCTACTATCCTCCAGCTTAAGCTTGTGTCAGTGCAGGATGGGTTTGGCTCAGGGCGTAAGGCTTCGGGTCAGTCGAAGTCAGAGTTTGGGATTTTGAACCCTTAGCCTCAACCCCGAAAAAAACCTAAATCCTAGGGATTCAAGGGCACTTGGGATCCAACTTAGAGATGCAGTGCTTGAAGAAGAGTCTAGAGCGGAATATACGTGCCGTGCACGCCCGTTTCGCTACTGCTGTGTGGGTTCTCTGCTTGAGCCCTGAAACGCTAACGCCTAAACCCCAAACCCGAAAACCGCTGTTGGTGTAGCAGCATCCCAAAAGGGTATCCTTACTTTTGGGTTCTTGGAGTCTTCAAAACCTGCCTTGCATGGAAACCCAAAGTCAAGCTGCAAAAGACTTTAGACTTTAGAATCCAGTGAAACCCTAATTGATTCCCAAACCCCTTAAACCCTCAACCCTCAAGCCGAAGACTTTCGGTTCTCTAGATATTATGCTAGATATTATGCTAGATATTATACTAGATATTATGCTACATGTTATACCGTATAGTATACTACATATTATACTATATGTTATACTATACATGATACTATATATCAATTCTGTATAAAACAGTATATCATGAACCTGTGAGTTTCTCTGAAAGCTTACCATAACAAGGAACCTATATTACTTACTATGGATCCCTACTATGGTAACTGAAACTAAGTTCCTTAACAAGAACCCAGGCTTCATCCAACGAAAGCTCAGGCTTGGAGCGGTGATGGTGCACCTGGAGTGTCGAGGGCCGGGCTCAAAGAGCCGCCTTTTTGGGATTCTTCGGAGGGAATACCTAGGGTCCCTTTAAGGGATCTATAAGGGTTCCTTCAAGGGTTCCTATAAGGGATCTATAGGGTTTAGGGTTTAGGGGATTCCAATACCCTTCTGGAACCCTTCTAGAGCTTCTTATTGTACCTGCTATAGGGGTTTAGGGTTTTTGGGGTTTAGGGTTTTATACTCAGAGACCCTGCTAGAACCCTTTTCGAACCCGTTATAGAACCCTTCTTCAGCCTCTTATAGAAAAGGTCATAGAACCCTTATAGAACCGCCCTATAGTACCCCAAACAAAGGTTACCCACTCTACTTGGAGGTTCATGGGTCCTTTAAGAGTCCCTTTAGAGGGATCTATAGGGATTCTACGAGGGTATAGGGTTTAGGGCCTACTTGGAGGTTCATGGGTAGTTACAGGTGGGGTTATAGATAGGGTAACCATACTTAAAACCCATATGAGGGGACTTATAACCCCACTTATAATTGCCCATGGACCTCCAAGTAGAGTGGGTAACCTTTGTGTGGGGTACTATAGGGCGGTTGTATAAGGGTTCTATGACCGGTCCTATAAGAGGCTCTAGAAGGGTTCTATAACGGGTTCTAAAAGGGTTCTAGAAGGGTCTCTTAGTGTAAAACCCTAAACCCCTAAACCCTACCCCTATAGTAGAGTAGCTGCCATTTAGCTTTATGAGGGAACTGTGTCCCCTACATCATCCTAAAGGTTAACCGTTTGTTCCCCTAGGATACTGGACAAGTAGGGTCTTGATAGGGATTTACTGGGGTTTCATCAGGTTCCAGAGAAAGCTTCATGAAACTTAGCAGGGATTTACTGGGGCCTTACACACGTTCGATAAGCTCTCATTGGGGCCAAGAGGTTGCATGATTTTGGGGCTTTCTGTTGGGTGTACCTGTGAGTTCAGCCTGTTTCACGGAACCTAACCACATCGTGTCAAAATTCGCTGCCTCATTTTAGACGGGGTGTGGGCTTCAAGGTGTTCCCGCCGAGGAAAATTACCAGAAGGCAACGAGTCTCGACCAACTAAAGCTGGAAAACCCAAAAACTTAGACCTCTAAGCTCCAGGCTAAGCCTCAACCAACTTCAATGCAACATGTGATGGATCATCGAAAAGCGAGATTAGGGAATTTATGCTTAGATGCACGCTTTTCTCATCGGACCCTTGATGAGTGGCGTGGCATAAGTGCACAGCCGGGTCTGGCGGTTCCTGTTGGAGCCTCTAGCTGAATTCGCAATGCAGCTCAAAAGTTGGATGATGGAAGGCACACAAGGGTTTAGTCACCGAAGCTCGCCTCCCGATGATCCAGCACATGTTTTGCATTTAGCCAGCTCTGTGAACATTATGAAGCTCTTCAACACGCATGTCGCGTTGCGACGCAGCCGAATCCCAACATGTGACCCCTAAGCCCAGAAAGCTGTGTATGGAGTTGCTAGTCGAGAACAGAATTTAGGGTTTAGGGGCTTAGGGGTTAGGGTTTAGGCTTAGGTTGCTTAGGGAGCTTGAACAATCGCTATAAGGTACCCCTGATTTTCGGAAACTCCCACTTGTTCAGACAACGACGTGCGTATCCTTGTAGCTGCTCCAGCAAGCACTACCTGAGAGCCCTTCTTTAATCACTCTTTACGGGCGGACTTCTTTTTGCCTGTGCTACTGTCGGCTATAATATGACTATGATGCTAGAAGATACCCAAGCCCTTGTTCTGATTCCAGCCCCCAAGCGGTATTCCCCCCCTAGTTGGAGTTGCTATTGGCCCGCTTCTCCCAGGCAGAGCGCCCTGTACACCGGAGATTTTACCATGGTGCCGGAACCTTGTGTTCTGGGTTCTAGCTGGGGTTTAGGGCCTATGTGGTTTCCGGAAACTTCGACATTTGGTTGTATAGCATTTACCCTAAACCCTAAACCCTAGACTATAGTGTTTGAAGGTAACGTGTAGCGTTCTGGGCGCTTCTTTCCGGTGAGGCGTGTGGTGACGAGGATCTTCTTGTGGGCAACCTCTACCTGGACCCCAAAAGTATGTAGAATAATTGCCTTTTATAGGTTTTGGGCCATTATTTTACCTACTTTTGGGGGTCTAGGCAAGCACTTTGGACGAAGCAACACAAAGTTGAACCGTCTTAACCCAGCAGCAAAAAAATTAAATCTTTAAAAGCATGAGGACGATGGTGACGATGATGGCGATCGTAGTGACTCAGTGGTATGAAGCCAATACGCACATCAGCAGGCATGAGCGGGGCCACCTGCCTTAGGTTTGCGTCACAAAGTTTGGGGTGGCTTACGCTCTGGAATGACTACCCAAACACCCTACAAGCCTGAAGCCTCAAACCCTATATCCTGAAGACCCAATGCCATAGCACCCCTGAGCCCTACCCCCTAAGCTCAAAATGCCCATCGCCGTGCTGCCCAGGTCAGACTACCACTTAAGTGCTGCTCGAGTCCCTCTCGCTCTCCACCCTGACGTGATGATCACCGAGACGACGTGCCACGCATGGATTTGTGTTTTCCGCTATTGAAGCCAGCCTTCAGGATTTAGATGTTGGTGGGGCCTCCATTTTGCATGTTTTGCGTTGCAGGGCCACTTCACCCTATGTTGAAGCCGTTCTCCTGCCCAGGATTCTTGCCTCCCGTGCCGTGAAGTGAATCCACAGGTTTTAGTGTGCAGTGCAACGCTTCGAGTTAGACGGTTCTGAGTATTCATGATCCTACCTTTGGCTAGTAGGGAATGGAAGAATGGTAGTAATAGTAGTTATAATTGTATCCCATTCCTCCATTCCCTACTATCCAAAGGTAAGTGATGGTGATGATGGTGGCGATGACGATCTCTGGCCTGCTCGTCAGTGTTGCTACGATCTACGCCAAGCTGAGGGCTGAGGGTCGCACGACGGCCTAGTATAACGGTGGCCGTGTTGGTTAGAAGGAGGCGGGGAGACATATGTTAGTGTTAGCGAGGACAGCGACCAGAACCATGGCGACGGTGATGGTGATGATGATGATGATGACAGAACAATGATGACGACGACCGCGCGTTGGTCTGAAGCTAATTATAGTGCACTCGGGGCAAGACAAAGAATCTGACGAGGGCGACAGCGACGAGGAACGTGGTGGACGAAAGCAAACAGAGCGAACAGTACACCCTGACCGCCAAACACAAGACACACACTTGACGCTCGGTGCTCGAAACTTCGTCAATGATGTCATTCGCAGGTCGCAGAGCAAGACATTTAATTTAACCTCCTTGGCGTTGCATAACCCGTGAAATCCCAAAGGTTAACCTCTAGTACCCTAGGATACTGGACAAGTAAACATCAAGGTGCTGCACGACCATCCGCTCCTCAAAGCGGAGGGAGGTGCACGACCTTTGTAGCAAGGCTGGATCCATGCAGAGAGTCCAGGGCCTAAGCCCTAATCCCCTAAACCTGGGTGTTCGCTCCGGCTGCACACGGTTCGAAATTTAGGGTCTGGGGCTCGGAGTTCGGTTTCAGGAAGGTTTAGTGCGTAGGCTTTGCTGTTGCCTCAGGGTTCAGGGTTCGGAGTTTGGCATCAACTTGAACTACCCAAAGCGACTTTGTGGCAGGTCCCTATACATTCTGTATTGGTGTTTCAACAAGAGCCGGCCGCTTAAGGCAGGAGTTAGGGTTTGGGTTTAGGTTTTGGGGCTTCCCTAAACCCTAAACACTGGAACCTATGTAATCCCTAAATATAGGGTCCAGGGCACAGGGTTTGGAGTTCGAGTGTGGTTGTCAATGGAGGCCTCGAACTCCATAAGCTCCAGAAACAGCATACAAAACATCGAAGCGTCAACAATTTCCCCTATAACTCCTGGGGGTTCCTTATTATGATTACAGTATAATGAACCCAATAGCACTGTTCTGCTCATTAAGTCCCTTCTATGTGGGATCCTAGTTTCAGGGTGTAAGGATGGCTATAAGGGGGATTCCATGCAATTTTAACGTTTTTTAAAGACTGGTGGCTTTGGCATTTGCCACAGCGCTTGATCACCGCGACTGCTGCCAACGGCAACACTGCTATGTGTGTTGTCATAGCTGGGGATTGTTGCTTGTATTCATGTCAAGCTTGAGGCTACTCTCCCGAAAGCGTTATCAGACTCACGAAGGCACAGACCCTGCACCCGGAAAGCTTGGGCCCCGTAGCCTTAAAACCAAAACCCGATAACCCTGAACCCTGAAAACTTCAGTCGAAAGACCCAAAACCTGAAACCAAACTTCAGAGTAATACCTTATTAAAAAATATAGTATAATGGGCCCCAAAAGCCTACTCTAATTATAAAGGCCCCTATATCACCACAGCCGAAACCGAGCCTGGAAGGTGCAGGACTGCCTACAGAACGGCGGCAAGGTGCGACTAGTGGGTTATCAGGGTTTGGGGTCGGGGGTTCGATTGAGGAACTTAGTTTGAGCTACCATTATGGAGCTATGCATTCTCAGAGTGGGTCTGGGGTTGGGGTTATGCCGGTTTGGGCTTTGGGGTGTAGGGTTTGCGGTTGGAGGCAGTCCTCTCCCAAAGCCGCAAAGCTTGCAAGACTCCAACCCACGAAATTCTGAGCCCCTACTTAGGGTTTATAGGATTCACGGTATGATCTATCAGAATCTATCACTCCAGACTGAAACCCGGGATCTAAGAACCCAACAGCCCGATCCCTTCCCACCGGGTGTATTTAATAGTAACAGTAGTACTAGCAACAGTAGTGTACTCATAGTGTTAATAACACTAACAACAACAATAATGAGTCACTCCAGACTGAAGCCCGCGATCTAAGAACCCAACAGCTCGAACCCTTCCGAAAGAGTGTATGCGGCCCTTGGAAGGTCCTCGTTCCTTTGCTGGTTATGGGCCGCAGCACTGAGATCTGCCCTTTCGGCGCATTCTTTGGGCTCTGGTACGGTTTAGGGCTTGGGATTTCGGGTTTAGAGTTTCTGGCGGGTTCCAGGGTCTTAGAGGTGTTTTGGGTTTGCTTAGGCGGCTGTACTGGTTTACTAAACTGTCAGCAATCATGTTGGGGACTGCGAGGGGGGTACTACTTAGAAAACCCGCGCATCCAAACGCCCGCGCCGAGGCCTGGGGTTCAGGATTTGGGCTTTTTTGGTGAAGCCCGAAAGCTTGAAAACCACGGCCAATACTGAGCTTCCCAACCCGGAAACCGCAACCCCAAACCTCAAGCCTTATATGGGAGTTTCCGAAATTAGGGGTACCTTATTTTGGGGTCCTTAGAATAAGATGATCCTAGCATTTAGGGTACTCTATTAGGGCCCCCTTTTTTTTCTCGGAAACTCCCATGTGACACTTCAAGCCCTGCCAACCTCAAGCTGGAAACCCCAAAACGAAACCCCAAATGCCTCTCCCGTTGTTTAGGGTTTAGAGTTTAGGGTTTAGGGGTTTAGGGGAACCTTTAAGCTGCCTCTGACCATTCTTAGATAGTAACGGGGGGACTTTAAACTTTTTAGCCGTAGATATTCTCTCTTCAACAACCGGGCCCCAAAAAGTTCAAACTTTCTAAGATAGAGCTAATATCTTAGAAAGTTTGAACTTTTTGGGGCCCGGTTGTTGAAGAGAGAGAAACCCTTAAGCGGTGTCTGTAGCAACCGTCTTGAGCCGCTTTGATCGAATACAGGGTTCTGAATAACTGTCTATATGATTCCCAGGGTTCCCTAATGTAGTACTAGAAGGACACCTTATTCTCATCTCACTGTTAAGTCAAACTTTTACCTAGACCACACAGAACCCTTTTAAAGAACCCATCAAATCTGATCAGGTTCCCCTACTGCTTAATACAGAGCCTTAATCATAATCAGTGTTTGGGACTGCTGATATCGACACCTAGTAATTGCTCAGGCCCCTATATTATACAACCCTATTCGAATTGTTCAGATTCCTTTGCTATAACCCTATCAAAGCCGTCTTGTAAAAGCCCTTGTACACCGTTTGAAGAGGCCTGTTGAGAAACCCCATTCCAATCATTCAGGCCCCTCCACTTCAACACCTTCTCAAACTCATTTGTAAAGCCCTGCTGTAGCGTCTTAAAGGAACCCTTCAAGGAACCCTAAGTGTAACTCCCCCCAACAGATCCCCGGCTAGGTATGATCTTGGAAGCCCTAAACCTATAAACCCAAAGCCCAAAACCCTAAACCCTAAATCCTAAGTATTCCCTAAACCCAAAACCCAAAACCAAAAGCAAACGGCCAGGTATGATCTTGGAAGAGCACTGGGCCAAGGCAAAGCTGGCGTATCCCATCTTCGCCTGCCGACCCACACTCCCAGATTCAGGGTCGTAGGGTTTAGGGTTTTCAATTTTAGGGGTTAGGGTTTTAATTTTAGGGCTTAGGTATTAGGGCCTAATTAGGGTTTTGCATTTTGCATTTTGGAGGTTTTGGAGTCTTGAATTTTCGGGTTTAGGGTGTTGAATTTTAGGGCTTAGAGTTTCGAGTGTTAGGGTTTAGGGTTTCGAAGTTTAGGGTTTAGGATTTTGAGTTTTAGGGCTTTGGGGTTGAGGGTTTTGTTTTCAGGGCTCTGGGGCTTTTTAACTGAAGGTAGTTGGGTGTCTTTAATTCAATTGGCTCCACGGGTGATCTACGCCAAACAACTCACACACCGGAGGGTTCCGATTTAAGGGTTCCTTTTAAGGGATCCTTTAAAGGGCTCCTTTTAAGGGATCCTTTGAGGGGTTCCTGAAAGGGAGCTATAATAGGGTTGTTTAGGGTTTGGGGGGTTTGGGGGTTCAAAGGTTCAGGGGTTGCAGGTTTAGGCTTCGTGGGTTCCGGGACTAGGGCTCAGGCTTCAGGCCTCTAGGGTTTAGAGCTCCCCCTTTAAGCCTCCCTTCAAAGCCCCTTTGAAGCCTCCCCCAACTCCCTCTGTTTTCTTAAACAAAATTAGGGCTTCATGGGTTTCGGGTTTCGGGGTCTAGGGCTTCAGGGTTGTTTTAGGGTTTTTAGGGTTTGTGCGGTTTGGGGTTTAGGGCTGGGGGCAGGGCTCCATACGGCTTGGGCTTCAGGGTTTAGAGACTCGGCATGGCAGGTGTTTAGCTGAAAGGAATTGTCCTTTTTTTTGGTTCAGGGCCTGGGGTGCAGGATTCCAGTTGCAGCAGAGTGTCCCTACAGGCTTTTCTTTGTGCGGAGTCTTGTAGGAATGTGGGTCAAGGCTTGAGGGGCTTTGGTTCAGACTTTAGAAGTCAGGGTCGAGCGTTTAAGGTTACGGACTCAGAGTATGCAGAGTTAGGATTCTGGGCATAGGGTCAAGCTCAGGGACTTCAGGGACTTCGAACTTAGGGTGTAGGAGTTGCTTAGGCTTCCGTCTTAGAAGTTCAAGGTACGGCACGGGGCAGAGGGGAGTCCTTGGGGGTTTGCTGTGGCTGCAACGGTTGAGGGTTTAGGGTTTAGGGTTTGGGGTTTAGGGTTTAGGGTTTAGGGAGGGTAGTTAGTTGCAGCTTTATACTTCGTCGTCTTGAGGTTTGAAGATCCAAGGCTCTCCAAAGCTCAGGGATCAAATATAGGGGCCTGAATGAACACCTACGCTATCTCGGGGGTTCCTTAGTATAAGTATAGTATAATATACACCAAAACCCTAGTCTAATTAATAAGTCTCCTATATATCACACAAACCAGGTGCCAAGGGGCCGCAAAAATGCCAAAGCAACTTGAAGACAAGAGCCTCCACCTCAAGGCCGTCTAAAGTAGAGTTCAGGGCTTCGAAACTAACGGAAATCATCCCAACTCAGGAAAGTCCTTCTATCTTCCCTACACCCTAAACCCTACAGGCAGAAATCCGGCGCCGGCTCCGTTAAAGGAGACCCTAAACCCCGCTTCAAATGTTCAAGACCCCTACGTTCGACCCAAATGCAGGACGTTCCCAAACCCTAAACTGGGCTTTGGAGTGCCATACTTTAATACTTTTTCTCTTAAAGGAACCCTTATGAAATACAAATTTATACTTTTTTCTCCCTGGTTACTTAAAGGCCCAGTAAAGCCATCTAGTCCCCACCCAGAGAGCCCAATATCCCTTAATTAAGGTACAAATTGCTTAATTCATAATATGAAGCCCTATATAATTTAAGCCATATTCCTTAATTAAGGGGTATTGGGCTCTCTGGGCAAGCCCTCTGGGGCCCTCTGAGGCCTAAGCCACAAAGCCTGGAAACCCGAGCTCAACAGACTCCAAGCTCCTCAGAGCCATAACTAAACCTTTATACAGTGAACCCCAGAAAGTTGGGGCTCCTTTTAAGGGTTCTATAGGGTACTATAAGGGGTTTATTGGGCTCCTTTAAAGGGATCCATATAAGGGTACTATATAGTAGAAGCCAGAAAGTTGGAACATCGACTTAGGATGATTCATGCTGGGATTCCCTATACTTTACTTTAAGGGCAGGAGGCTAATGATGTTCCAACTTTTTGGCTTCTACTGTAAACCTTTATAATTACGCACTAAAGAACCCTAAACCCTGACCCTGACCCCTAAACCTCAAACCCTAAGCCTTAAAGCTTTATAGGTACCCTTTGTAGAATTCTGAAAGGAGCGAGCCCGTAGAACTACCCTAAAACGCTCCAGCGCTACCCTAGCCCTAGCTACCCTAAAACGCGCGCCCAGCCTCTAGCCCAGGTCATCAGCGCCATGGCTCAAAAGGCCCGCAAGTCTCCTTGGGTTTCGCTTCAGGGGATATTTTGAGGGTTCAGGGTTTTAGGGCTTTAAGGCTTTAAGCTTTAGGCTTTTACTTGGAGGATTCCTGGGTAGTTATAGGTGGGTTATAAGTCCCCTAATATGGGTTATAAGTATAGTTACCCCACTTATAACCCCACTTATAATTACCCATGAACCTCCAAGTAGACCCCAAACCCTATACCCTTATAGAACCCCCTATAGATCCCTTTAAAGGAACCCTTAAAGGAACCCGTATAACTGCCCATGAACCTCCAAGTAAGGCTTCGGGATTGTGATGTGTTTGGGTTTGGGGGGCTCGGATGTGGGTTTTACTGGGTAGGCCGCTGCTTTCTTCTCCATTCTCCCTTAAGGAGGGGTCCTTATACATCCTTTAAAAAGGTCTTAGGGTTTAGGGTTTAGGCTTCTAGATATCTTAACAGACCCTCTATAGATTCCGTAGAGGAGCCCTTCTAGATCCCTTATCGGCACTGAGAGGATCTCTTTTACGAATTTTGCTCAACGGCTTTCAAGGGCCAACCTCCCCCAAAAAAATACCAAGCCGCAAGACTACTTTTCGGAAACCTAAGTACAAAGCTGCTAACCTGGACCTCAAAAGTATGTAGAATAGTAGCCTTTTAGAGGAGTTGGGCCATTATTTTACCTACTTTTGGGGGTTCAGGTAGGTCCTATAGTCTGGGGTTGAGGATGATCGGGTTTAGGGTTTATAGGGGTCCGGGGTTTTTTTGGAGCGGCTCGCCGGGTTCATGCTTTGGGGCCTGCAGAGTCTTAGAAGTGGTAGTGGTGGTAGGTAGTTATGCTGTATACTACACTGTTTTAAAGTTTCCGGAAAACGAGACCCCTAATATAGGCAATAGAATGGGAGGCGTGAATCAGAAAAAGGTAGTCTTCAGCCATGACAGTAGGATCCTTAGCATGCGAACCTCTTGCAAGGCATCCTCCATTTCATGCCCGAAGCCGAAGACCAACACTGTCGGAATATGAACGACAGGATTCCTTGTTTGAAGTTTTTGTTTGTAGTACCTTAAGTCTTAAGACTTATTGCTGGTTGCTGTTCCAGCGCAACCTTAAGGGGTTCTTGAACATGCAGCTTGATGAGGGAGGTGTCAAAGGGTCTTAGAGCCGGGGATTTAGGGTTGAAGAAGGCTTTATAGTCGGTTTCGACTTCGTGTTTCAGGCTTTATGGAGGGCTTTGATGCTTTAGGTTAGGATTAGGGTCTGAGAACTTAGGATTTAGGAGTAGCCGTTGCGACACTTGAAGGCCCGGGTGTTCTTTCGGACGTTTGCCTCCTGGGGAAGCAAGCAGGCGCGTGCGGTTGCGGGCGGCGTGAACGAGAGTCAGTCATAAACTTCTAGGCATTGAGGTTCATTTTTTGGCTGATGCTTCTGCCGTGCTTTCGGGATGTAGGTCGTATATATATACATATAATTATATATATATATATATATATATATATATATATATATGTGGGGCTTTTCCGTTGTGTTACGAACAGCTTGCACAAGGACTCTGGCAGATTGGGGCTCTTCACAAAGCCATGCGCCATGTGGAACAGTGCATTCGAGTGCAAGGTTGCAGGATTTTACGGCCGCCTTGCGCCCGTCTAAAGATCCGCAGGGCGGGAGAAAGGGTTTAGTCGGCATCAACACATGTCAGCATTATCCTCGAGGCCGTACGTCCCAACATGCCACGAAACTGTAAACCCAATCTGTGGCCAAGAAAATCTACAGTTTCCGTGTCTCTGACCATGAGTTTTTTTCATATACCCTGAAGAAGATTCCCAAAACCCTAACCCCTAAACCCCAAAGTAAAGCTTAGGGGAAGGCTCTGGCTCCGAAACTCCCGCTCCGCGAGGCTCCCTGAGCCCTAACGCCAGGCACCCTAAACCCCCGAACCCCGTCCACGATCCTTTACCTAAACCCCCAAAAGTAGGTAAAATAGTGGCCGAACGCCTCTAAAAGGCTATTATTCTACATACTTTTGGGGTCCAGGCAGGGTCTTTAGGGTTTACGGGGTTTGGGGTCGAGGCTGAGGGGGTTCGGGGTTTAGAGGGCTTAGGGTTTGGGTTACGGGACATGGTTTCCCCACTCGTACTAAAGACTCTAAAGACCCAACTCCCCGAAAAGCCAGAAAATGCACATGTAAACCCCTGAGATGGGAGTTTCAGAAAAGAGGGTACCCTGTAAAGGCCCAAATAGTAGGATCCTCATTATGACGACCCTAAGACAACGTAAGCTGCGTTGGAAAACACCTGCAAATCTGTGGAGCAGGTCCGATCTGCCGAGAAGCCCTTTGCCTTTCCCCACGTGCGTTTTGGGACCGTGGCAGAGCTCCTGGCGATGTGGGCATCTCAGGGCTCTTTAATCAGGGACCCAGAAAGCACATAAGCATACGCATTTTATGGGATATCCCTACCTTATTGGGCTTCATTATAAGGGGGTTTATGCCTAGTAGTAGAGTAGGTAACCTTTAACCTGTTGGGGTAGTATAATCCCTATATAATCCTTATATTATGAAAAAGGTTAACCTTTGGTTCCCCATGATACCCGACAAGCAGGTTAAGGTTTGAGAGGGCTTCTACCGAAGTGTTATGGTCTAGGGCTCGGGGTGGTTGGCCGTTATTGAGTTTGGTTTCACTTCGGTGTTGGGATTGGGCTTTGATTTGGCTGGCAAAGGTTTGGGGATTAATAGCTGCTCATGGTTACACGTTCTAGGTAGAGTGTACAACAGATTTAGATGGCTTCCTTATGTTGGTGTAAGCAGTTGTCATGTCTGTCTGCGTGTGTCTGTCTGTGTGTGTGTGCGAGTGTGCGTGTGCGTGTGTCGGGGTGGGGGTTGGGCGGGTGGTGAGCACCCTAAGCCCTGAATCCCTAAAGCCTATGTAAGCCCGAAACCCCTGAAGGGGTTGGTGGGCCAAGCCAAGTTGTTCCGAAGTCTCGGCTGTCACAGATGGAGGCGTATTTTTGTGTACGAATACAGCAATGAGTGGATAAGTACAGATTTGACAGTATAAATACATGTATACATACATGCATTATATAACACACTATGTTATATATATATATACAGAGGGAGAGATAGAGCGAGAGGGAGTGGGAGAGAGAGAGAGAGAGATAGATGGGTGGATGGATAGATAGATATACTTACTACATATATATATATGTACATACATGTATATACGTATACAAACATATACATGTACATACACACGCGCGCACACACACACAGACACACACACACACACACACACGCTTGTGAGACCGTCCAAAAAGTCTGGGCAGAGAGAGAGAGAGAGCCAGAGAGAGAGCCAGAGAGAGAGCCAGAGAGCGAGCCAGAGCCAGAGCCAGAGAGATAGCCTTTACAGATGTTCATGTACATGTGTATATAGTAGGTACATATCAGAATATGCCTAAAACCCTAAAAACCCAAAAAAAAAAAACAAAAACAAAAAGAGCTCAAAAGCCGAGGCCTGGCCCGGCAGTGGCCCTGGCCGGCTCGGCGATGTTAGACTTCGGCCCGGACGCTCGCAGTTTTCAGGGTCCCTGCTATAGGGGGGCCTTTTTTCAAAAAAGTACCTAGGGTTCCTTTAAGGGCTCCTTTTAAAGGGGTGTATAAGGGCTGCTATAAACACTATAAGGTTTAAGGTTCAACATAGGGTTCCTTTAGGGGCTCGTTTTAAAGGGGCGTATAAGGGCTACTATACATGCTACTATAAGGATGTAATATAAGGTTTAGGGTTCAATAGAGGGTTCCTTTAAGGGTTCCGTTTAAAGGGGTATTATGGGCGGGGGGGGTTTAGTAGAGGGGCTTTCAGAATTACCAATAGGGTTCCTTTAATGGGTTCTTATAAAGGGCATCTATGATAAGGGTCTATGCTATCGGTGCCGTTTTCTGGGTTCCTAATGTAGGAAATTGATTAAGAAACCTTGGGCCTTGATTAGGGCTCCTTATGTGAATGAATCCTACCATTTGGGGTCATAGGCCCAGGGTTTCTAAATCATGTTCCTACATTAAATGGATTTGTAGAGGATCTGTAAAGGGGTTCGATAAGGGGTCTATTGGGGATCCATCGGGGTTTAGGGCTCTGGCTGAGGAACTTGAGAGGGAGGGGGGGAGGATTCTGATTTAGAGTTGAGGCTGTGGTAAATAACATGGTTGCCTCCTTCCTCCTTACGGTAACTTAACTGATCCCCTTAACAAGGGCCCAGTTGTGTATCGAGTTTAGGTTGCATGCTCGCTATTGGATTGAAAAATGAAGGCTTTTGTCGTGTTTGATGGGCTTGTAGGTTTCGCAGGGATGCTGACGTTCAAAGGATTTGCTCAAGGGCTCTAAAGGATCTCTGACGTCGGATTGCTGTGGGTTTCGGGCTCTGAAAGGTCCTACAATAAGCGGTTCCGGCAAAGCTGCTTAGGGATCCCCTAAACGGAGTCTACAGGGGTTGTGTGGGGGCTTGCGTAGGCGTTGAGAGAAGATGTCCGCTCTTTGGATAGTTTAGTCTTCAAGCTGGAGGTCACCGAAACGGAGAAGTTCGCTACTTATTCAGGCCCGTATAGTCTGCCCTTGAAGCCGAAGCGTCTAGCAGCTGTAATTCTTGCCCATCGGGAGACTGTTTTCGTTTGCGGTTCCAAAAAATGCGCTATACCTGGAAGCTACGCCAAACCTTATAGGCTTTGGCAAGCTACAGCCCCAGACACCCTAATCTATGGACCCTACATCTTACATCCTCCACCTTTCTAAGCGCGTTTTGACTGCTAGGCGTTTTCGAAACTGTTGGCCGTGAAGCGATCTTGCACGTCTTTTGAGAGTTGGAGAAAGATGAGGCTCGCCTAGAAAGTGCTTCGTGTCTTGAGGTAAAAGTCCCTAGAACGACGTCTACCTGCAGCTTAACCCGAAACCTACCACAACTATATACACTCTGCTAGCACAGACCCCAAGAAGGATCTCTGCAAGGGAATCCCCACTCCTCTTGATTAAACTAGCAGCCAAAGGCTACTAAATCCTAGAAGTAACCTTCCTGGTAACCCTTGTTGTGACCCTCATAGACCCCTTAATGGAACCCTCAAAAGAACACCGGCCCCGTTTTAAGTAGAAAAGCCCCTTGAACTAGAACAGGGTGTGGGCGTTCCGGGGTTGGCGTTCCGTTCCGTCCGTTCCGTTCCGTTCCGTTCTACCATATGCAGGTGCAATGCGATTGCCCGCGAAGGGGCCAATGATTTTTTGCACAGCTTGGAAAAATCACTTGCGCAACCGAACATCCAAGTATAACTCAGCTCTCGCCAGTGAAATGTGGGAGAACCTTTTCCGCGAGCTCAGTACAGGCTCTCCCCTGGACCTTGTGAATCACCCCGAAGTTGCAGGGGATTTCAAGACGAAGCATTCGCAGAATTCGTATGGAAGAAAGAGTTGTTTTTCTTTGGTTCTGTCCCGTTCCGTTCCGTTTTGTGATATGAAGGCGCGATGCGATTGCCCGTAGAGCGGCCAACGATTTTTGCAGACGTGGGAAAAAAATCATGTGCGCAACCCCGGCCTCCAATTACAACCGTGGAGCAACTCGCCCGCGAGCTCATGCAGGCTCTCCCCCGGATTTTGTGAACATGTTTCAGCGTTGCAGCCGTCGGAAAAATCATTTGCGAAACTCCGGCCTCCAATTACAACCGGGGAGCAACTCACCAGTGAGCCCATGCAGCCTTTCTCATGGCTTTTGTGAATCTCTCGCCCACGAGTTTGAGTTCGATAAATGTTTCAGCGGCCAATGATTGTAGCAGCCGTGGGAAACATCAGTTGCGAAACCCCGGCCTCCATTTACAACCGTGGAGCAACTCGCCCGCGAGCTCATGCAGGCTCTCCCCGGGATTTGTGAGTCTTTCTCCCGCGAGTTACAGGTTCGAAAGAGCCAAAATGTCTTTTCTGGGCGGGATGCCACAAAACAACGCCGGAAAGGGGAGGGGATGAGGGTTGCGGGCGGGGGGCATCTCACCCTTGTATATAGGCAGTGTACAGTGGCTCAAACCCGCCTTCCCCCCGCCTCCCGCCCGGTTGTGTAGGGTTGCAGTTTCAGAGTGGGGGTGGTTTCGTTTCAGGGCCTGGTTTAGGGTTTAAGACATCTTGCCCAGGCCCCTTGAAGGGGAAGTTTAGCCGAGGTCTCCAATTTTGCAGGGGCAACCCGGCTTAGGGTTTAGGGTGCCTAGCTCCCCTTGTTTTAGGGGAAGGCGGGCACGTAGGGTTTAGGGCCCGGCCTTACGTCGTCTTTTAAGGTCCCTTTTCAGGGGGAAGCTTGGCTTCGGGTTTAGGGTAGTGCGAGGCTAGGTTGTTCCGCTCACTTCCCCCTGCTGGACCTAACTAATGACGTGCCCTTGCACGGACAGCAGTCGGACCCGCCAAAAATCATTCAGGAGATTTCCAAGCATTTGGCAAGTCACACCCCAAGCCCGTGCTGGCTGCCGAAGTTGGTGAAATTTCGTTCCTTGCCCGTCAACATGCATCCCAACAATTTCCAGGCAAGGGGCAAGTCGCACCCCAAGCCCGTGCTGGCTGCCGAAGTTGGTAAAATTTCGTTTCTTGCCATTCGCCATGCATCCAAACACTCACCAGTGAACTTTCCGGTCCCGCCAAAAGGTGGAAAGCAACACCGTAGGCCCGTGTTGGCTGCCGAGTTGGAGATTTTTCGCTCTTTGCCGTTCCGCATGCATACCAACACTTACCAATGAAGTTTCCCGACCTGCTAAGAATCATTGAAGCGGTTTCAGTAAACTTGCGATCTGCTTGGCCCTCTTTTTTGAGAATCTTTGTTGCAATCCGTTCTCGTTCGCGTTCTGTTCCGTTCCCGGGGTTGTGCGAGCACGGCCGCGCCCTGGCCTACATTCAGCAGCCACAAAGGTCCATCGCAGGAACTCTTCAAGTCCTGGGCACCGGAGAAGCAGAATCTTATCGCCCGGGGACAAAGACCAGCCGGAGTTCAGTGTTTCGAGTTTTAGGGTGCGGGGGGACCGAGCGGGAGTTGAATGGCAATTAGGAATAACGATGATGAACACGAGATTCATTAATCATTGGTCATCATCATGATAATGACGTTATAGTGAGTATGGCTGTTAGCAACAATGCCAACAACAAGAATATTGCAGCACATCCGTTGGCCTTTCAGGGGTTCCGATGCAAGTACATCAGGGTCGAAGCATATTCTAAGTAATTAGGCTCTTGGGACTGAGGGTCTGGGTTTGGGGCTCAAGGTTTCGGGTTCAGGGTGCTTAGGTGCCACCATTCTGGCGAATCAAGGCGAGGAGGGAGATGATGACTGCTCACGATGACGCTGACGTTAATGATAATAACCCTCGATTATGATAGCGCTTTTTCATCCCAGACCCTAAATCCTTGGTTGGCTTCAACGTCTGACAGGTTTTCGGGTTCGGTCAGAGACACATCGACTTCCGAGGGGAAGAGAGCAGGTGAATCTCCAGAATTTTCGCACGTAGCGGGAGAGTTTGTGGGCCTCAAGTTCTGTTCAAGAGCCTGATGAAGTAGGGCGTATGTCAGAGATATCTAGGGCTCCTTCCGAATATTGGTAAGTGATTGTAGTGGGTGTCATCATGGGAGCATCTAAGACATCACATCGTACCTAAAGCTAGACCTTGCAAGATTGTGAAAAGCCGCAGTGGATTCGCAGTTCAATGTTTCTTGGGTTCAGGCCTTAAATCCTGAAGCCATCAAAGGCCCAAGGCCAAAGGACACCATGAACAAAAAGCTGGGTCCAACATGGTCCAACACAAATATCAGTACGGCCTGCGAATATGGATCTGTGTACATGTGGTTGTGTGCTTGTGTATGTATGCAGGTGTGTATCTACAGGAATATATAGATGTAATATTCATATACATATACACAGTCGTTCATGTGTGTGTATACATGCATATCCACATACATACATACATACATACATACGTACGTACGTACGTACTTACACACATGCATACATACACCGATGTTATACATGTATGTATACCTACACACACACACACCAAAACAAGCAACACATGGCAGGTGATACCAGGCTACTGCCTCCCCGGCACCGTGGGCAACCTCGTTCAGGCCCGGAGCTCAAAGGGCTAAGATCTCAGCGCCTGAGTTGAAGGGTTTTATCGGCTTTTAGGGTGTGGGCCTATTTTTGGAGTTTAGGAGTTTAGGGTTTGAGGGCTTAGTGCTTAATTTGCAGGGTGCTTTAGAGTATGTTTTTTCAGTTTCATGGGGATTAGACTTGAAATGTAACTGTAGTGAGGTTTTACAGGGCTGCAGGCTTCATTGACTTGTTGAATCGGGTGGTCATCGGATTGTACAGGAGGTCATACGAGGCTTTACAGGGTTGGGCAGGGTTTCATAGGAGGCTTTATAGGGTTTCATAGGGGCTACTTAGGAACATGACTACCTATAGAGTTCACCAGTATAGCTTTTTTTCCAGCTAGGGGGTACCTTGTTTGGGGGTCCTTATAGTAAGGATCCTACTATTTAGGGTACTATATTAGGGTCCCCTATTTTCGGAAACTGCCATGCAGCACTCCACCAAGCCCTACATGCAGGATTCGGGTCCTAAAGTTGGGGCTTTAAAGACGCAGAAGCAGCTTAAAAATTCTCAAAAGCTTTTCAAGCTCTCGCTGCTTCCCAAGCACCAGTCAAGCCCCGGCCCTGCGCTGTTGAAGTGCCAAGAAGCAGCCATCAGGCAAAAGAGAAGAAGATCGAGCTGTCCAGCGGCATCGTCCACGTCCGCTGCGAGGTACGCAGGCGAAGTGTCCAAAGGAGAAGTGGCCTCGTGGCCCTAAGTGTGTCAAATCACTTGGAGGCTCAGGCTGAGGATTTAGGGGCTCACGATTTACAAGTAGGGTGTAGCGACTGTAAGGGCTCACACAAACATGAGGATCTCATGTTTGGGTGCAGGGACTCCTACCGATCCTAGGAGGCGATTCCAGAAAGGATCCCTATGTTGATGGGCTGTCCGCCTTGCTCGCACACGCCTCGAGGTAGATGTTGAGGTAGATGTTTGTGTCTCATATTGTGGCTGAAAGGAAGGAATCCTATTTCCTTCCTACCTGGACCCCAAAAGTATGTAGAATATTAGCATTTTAAGGATAGTGGGCCATTATTTTGCCTACTTTGGGGGGTTTAGGTAAACCCGATAAATCCCAAAGTAACCCTAGACCCTAAAGTGGCCCCAAACCCCAAAGCTCCGTAACGGGGACCCGGTTGACCTGAACCTGCCATGCGTCCCAGGTGTGGCATTTTACGCACCTGGAAGCCCTGAACTGAAATCCACGGAAATCCAAAGGCCTCTGAGCTTAGACCCAGTTTCCGAAAATTCGGGGCACCTTATTTGGTGTCCTTATAGTAAGGATCCTATTATTTAGGGAACTATATTAGGGTCCCCTATTTTCGGAAACTCCCAAATGTAGGGGCCTTGATAAGAAGAATAGGGGTTCGGGGTATGTTATACTATAGATATGATCAGAACCTGAAGGAATAGTACTGGCAATTATTCCGGCTTCTGCATGAGGCCCCGAACTCACAATTCATAAGGTGGACCATTTCTCCATCTCTGATCACACGGACTCGCGGGGCATCGTGGAACTCATCAGCCAGGTGCAGCCGAGAGGATTTGCTTTCCCTGGCGTTTAGACTTAGGGGTTTGGCGTTTGCGCTCCGGTATTTTACGGGGTCATATGGTTTACACCTCAACGAGCAAATGTCAAGAAGGGAGGCGCAATCCCTGCAACACGCGATATGCACGATCAAATGTGTTAATGTGGAGGCCTAAATAAAGAACGCTCTTTCCTTGAAGGACCTAGTCTATATTATTATTGCCATCCAACCCCATAGTTTGGGGAGTCTGCTGTACTTGTGATCTATGGAAGCTTTCGTGTGTCGGGCTCCAGTGAGTTTTTTCGAAATGTAGTTCCGTGTTGCCGAAGACGCTGGGTTTGGATTTGGCGGCCCGGTTTCATGAAAGGATCACGCTTGCCAAACAATGGAGATGCCACCACAAGGGAATGAGACCTGAAGGACATCATAACAGAGGCTCCACAAATTCTAATTACCTGCGTATGTGTCTACCAGAAAAGATGAGCATAGCATCATGACACAGAGACACCTGTGCATGCCAACCGCCCGCTGGGGGGACTCGCCCCGGTCTTCCATCCATGCTTTGGCTGCTTTGACATACTGTGACATGGCCATTTGCTCATCCTCGGCAGTTGCTCTCTCAAATAATCAGTAAAGGCCGTGAGCTGTAAACTAGCGAAATCACCAGAAAGATAGTTGGACGTTCATGCATGCATGCCTCCAGATATAACATGCATACATACAGACAGGGATTACGGATCCTGATGACAAGGGAAAACGCTGAGCCGGAACCCACAAACCCTAAAACCACTAAAACCCTAGTGGATCCTGATAGCACCCCTAAAGCATTCTCATAAAGTCGGCATGAACACCCTCAATTGATAACAAATCCAGAACGCTGACTTGTAGAACCTTGCACTACTACTATTTGGGGGGGGGGGGGCTCTCCTTGTTACAAATATATACTTCTACTATAGCATCCCACAAAACCCTATTCTACGTACTAAGGCCCCCATAGACCTCCTTTTTCCCAGCAGAACCTCCGAGACAGCCCTTGCGGGAGCTAAGTTGTGGCCAGGAAGATCCTCCAACGGAGGATCCCTGAAACATGCCCAAAACTACTCTGAAGTTTCTGCTCACCCGTGCGGCTAGCCTATGACATGTTTTTAGGTTCGTACTCCATACGCCCGATTTTTCTCGAATTGATGTCGGACCCCGTCATCGGTAGCGTGGGAAGGCTTTGAGTCTGCTACCCCCTCACGAGACCCAAAATCCAATTTAGGTGTTGGTGGTTTAGGGGTTTAGGATTCACCTACCCCGAGCCACTCAAAAAGCAGAGGGTTTAGGGTTGAGGGCTAAACTAAGGCCCTTACAGAACTCCTGCACAAAGCCTCACAGAGCGCTGTATGGACACCTTTTTTGACAGGCTCTGATAGAAACCCCTACAGAAACCTTCACAAAGAGACGCTTATGGAAACCCTTTCAATCAACCCCTACACCAACCCTACAGGAACCCTTACGTACGATGTAGAAGGTTGCATAGAACCCTTACGGAAACCTCCGTAGAACCGTAAGAGGCTTCCCGGAACGGAGCTCCAAGGGTGAAGTTATGATCGAAGGTACATTCTCGCACGCCGTAATGTAGGAGTTGAGGGTTTGGGTTTGCGTTTTAGGGTTTTGGGTTTTGGTGTTAGGGTTTAAAGGTTTAGGGTTTGGGGTGTTGGTTTTAGGGTCTAGGGTTCAGGGTACATTCAACCCTGAACCCACAACCCAAGCCCTCGCCTTTTGCTAGGTGGCGCCAAGACAGGTCAGGCGCTCGTCGAACCACCCAGAGTTTCATGGGGTTTACTCAAACGTGTGGGGGGTTTAGGGTTTTGGGTTTAGGACCCCCAACAACCTCCTTGTTTTAAAAGGACGTATATCAGGAAGTCATATACTGAGGATTCCCCAAAAAAGGCCCAGGTTTTCTCGGATCCAGGCAAGTTTTCTTTGGAGGATGTAGGGTGTCGGCTTAGGAGTTCGGAGGGTTCAGGTTGTAACCACCCGTGAACCTCTCAGCCTCCATTGTGGTTCCTTTTTGGGTTTGACCAAGCTTGTGGTACAGGATCCTGGGGATCCTGACCATGAGAGCTTTGCAAGGGTGGTCTGAAGAGGTTTTTGTGGTGATGTGCAATTGGCGTCAGGAGTGCCATAATAGAGGGGGCTTAACAAGAGCAGGATTTTGGGGGCATATTCTACTGTACTTGTAATGAGGGGAGTTCTTCCGGGCTAGGCTCAGGATTGTGCCTATCTTAAAGCATCAACGCCTCGGGTCGCTGTAAATTCTATATTATAGGTTGTTCAATACGAGCCAACACAAACAAAAAGCGATACATGCGAAGAAATATACAACTTAAAGCAGGTTCTTAAACTCCAATGGCTCCAGTCCCAAGCCCGGGTAGATCATCAGGACCCCCTTCGTAAGGGAAACCAAATATCAAGAGCACCCGATATACTCCTTGTGAGACTTGGGAAACCCTATAAAAGCCTGAAGATCCGAACCCAAAGCCCAGGTAGTTTTGGTTCACGGTGGCCTGCAACTGATGGACACATTCGCGGCCATCGTGCGGAAGAGGTTGCGACTGCCATGTCCGATCCCCGGACGGACTTTTGCTATAGAAGCCTAATCAAAAACAGCAATATCGTTCGTTAGGGTTCCTGCATGGTTATGTTTCTACTATACACCAGGCCTAAAGCTTATTTAAGGCCGCTACATTCGACCCACCGACAATCTAAGCACGATGCCCTCAAGAAAGGCCTTGTTTCGAATCATGTACGTAACGGTGAGATACCTGCTGGGAGTCCCATACTGTTTGATCTCTCAAAGGCTCGATTGAGAAAGAATTAGAGTGGATAACCTTTCACCGTTTTGGTTGACTATAATACAGGGGCCTCAACAATTACCAATACTATTTTGGGGGTTCCTTATTATCACAATGGTATAATGGGCCCCAAAACCCTATTCTAATTATTGAGGCCCCTATAGTAACTTGAGTGGTTTGAGATTCAGAGCATCCTGGTGGCTTTCGGGGCGGCGCCTGAGGCCTTTAGCGTTTAGGGTTTAGGGTCTTTCTGGGGGTTTGCCTCGAAAGTGTCGGTCTGGGCTGTTTTAGGGTTTAGGGTTTAGGGCTGTTGAGGTTTCAGGGTTTAGGGTTTAGGGTTTAGGGCTTTTGAGGTTTCAGGGTAGACTCGATGACAAAAGTTCGGATGCTCAAAAGGCCGGAAGGCTTTGCTTGAGTTGGAGTAGAAGCTCAGCCAAGTTAGGGCTGAAGGTTCTGAAAACGAAGTTGGTAAGGGTTGTTAAACCCAAGACCCCTAAACCCTAAACCCTAAACCCAAAACCTTTGACTGTAAGAATGGTGATGAGGCGCGGAGCGGAAATTAATTTTTAACAATAAAAGAAGGGAGGCTGGTCCCCCCCCCGGGGTCCCGACCTTGTAGTCTGCCTTACCTTAGCGTTTTACCCCAGCATCCCCAAAGCAAGAAGGGAACACCCTAGACCCTAAACCTTGGGGTTTAGGAGTTTGGGGTTTAGGGTTCCCTAAACAGCCCTTGACCGACATACCCTAGACCCTAAACCTTGGGGTTTAGGAGTTTGGGGTTTAGGGTTCNTTTAGGGTTCCCGAAACAGCCCTTGACCGACATACCCTAGACCCTAAACCTTGGGGTTTAGGAGTTTGGGGTTTAGGGTTCCCTAAACAGCCCTTGACCGACATACCCTAGACCCTAAATCTTGGGGTTTAGGAGTTTGGGGTTTAGGGTTCCCGAAACAGCCCTTGACCGACATACCCTAGACCCTAAACCTTGGGGTTTAGGAGTTTGGGGTTTAGGGTTCCCTAAACAGCCCTTGACCGACATACCCTAGACCCTAAACCTTGGGGTTTAGGAGTTTGGGGTTTAGGGTTCCCTAAACAGCCCTTGACCGACATACCCTCGACCCTAAACCGCGGGGTTTAGGAGTTTGGGGTTTAGGGTTCCCTAAACAGCCCTTGACCGACATCTTGTTTGATCTTTGAGGCTCTCCGCAAGCGAGGTCCTTCCTGATTTCAGGGCCTTGACGAACTTAGTGATGATACTGTCGCCCTAGAGTCTGTATAGAAGTATAATGGAATGCACACCAAATCCCTACACAGTTGAAGTACTAATTATTAAGGCCTCTGCATTACGATTCCAGCTCACTCAAACGTGCCCCCACAAGGTCACATGCCGGGCGTCGGCGACCGTGTGGAGATCCCGTGTCCCGTGGCCGTGGAGGCCTTCTCTCCGGGCTGTAGTAGAAGCCATGAAGTTGGAACATTATAATCCCAATGCCCTTAAGGTAAAGTATTCCAGATTCTACCACTAATCATCCTACGCCCATGTTCCATCATGCTGGGGTTCTCTATAAGGGTTCGAGGGCTTCGATTTTAAGGTTGAGGGTTGGGGGTTTAAGGTTCCGGGTTCAGGGTAGGGTTGAGGGTTGGGGGTTTAGGGCTTCGTTGGGAAAGGTTCCTAAGTTTTGCGAGAAATTCAACACCAGGGGGTATCTCCAGCTAGCAATGTTAATTTGCTTTCTGATTTCCCAACGCCTAGGTTCGATGTTGGGTGAAGGAGGACTAATTCATGGTCCCTTTTGGGGCACCCTAAACCCTAAACCCTAAACCCCAAACCCTCATATTAAAGGAACCGTAATGGTGACAACCACCCAAATGGGCTCCTTCAGTTTATATAGGGGCTCTAGGCTGGATCTGCCCGAAAAACCCTAAACCCTGAACAGTAAAGCCTTACTTCGAGGTTCATGGGAGTTCGTCGAAGGATCTATAGGTTTAGGGTTTAGAGTTTAGGGGTTTAGGGTTGAGGCTGTTTGGGGACTTGTTAGTTTAAGGGTAGTTCGGAGTCGGGTTATAAGTCCCCTAAGACGGCTTATAGTCATGGTTATAGTTGCCTTACTTGTAACCCCACTTGTAGCTACCCATGAATCTCCAAGTGAGTCATCCAAAGCAGCAATCGAGCCGCTGAAGCCGTAAACTTTAAAGCCGTTTGAAATCATAACACGCACGAGAGAACAAAAGCTCTACAGCCCTGGCAGGACCCTCAGAAAGCCCTTGTAGCATCCTTATGGATCCCTTATAGCCGCAAACCCCAAACCACTAACACCTTAACCCACAAGCCCCAAAGCTGTTGAGCTTTAACCTTCAGCTCCCTAAACCCTAAACCCTAAACCTCTAAAAAATTGGGGGCCAGAATCAGGCCTCGGCCAGTTCCTTGCTGATGGCCCAGACCAAGCCGATACCCCCGCCACCTGCTGGGTTCTGAGCCGATGTGTTTCTAGGGTTTAGGTGTTCGGGGTTTAGGGTATAGGATCGTTTTGTAGGGTTTAGGCATTAGGGGTTTAGGGTTTAGGACGGTTTTGTAGGGTTTACGTATTCGGTGTTTAGGGTTTAAGGGTTTGGGGGTTAGGTTTTGGGTTTAGGTTCTGAGCCGATGTGGTTTTGGGGGTTTAGGGATTAGGGTTTATACCGTTGCTTTAGGGTTTCTACTATTGGTTTAGAGTTTATATACTGTTGGTTTAGTGATTTCAGGTTTTGGGTTTTAGGGATTTGGGATTTGGTGTTTAGGGCTTAGGGGTTTGGGGGTTGGGTTGTGGGGTTTTAGGGAGGGGTTGTCAATGAAGTGTTCAAGGCTCCGAAAAGCTTAAATCCCACACCATAGGAGCCTTCGATAGTTGTTAGAGTAGGATTTTTTCAGTATATTCCATTATTGTTGTTATGGAGACGACTCGGGGATAAGATTACCAAATTTTCCGACCCCGAAAACTTTGCTCCCTTGAAGACTGGCGCATAGTTACCACTACCCTTTGCCCGGTACACAATGATTGGCCACTTAGACTTATGTTTTTGGGGCTTGCGGGGTCTTACTCAAGTCCCCACTCTCGATGCGCATTGATCGGGTGATCGCAAGTTTAACCTCACGGGCCTTGGTTTTTGCCGTAGCTTGCTGTCGTTGAGGGGCTCAGGGCACCGGGCTGAGAAAAGGGACGGCGCATTCTCAAACATTAAACCCTAAACCCACGGGGCAAGCTCCGTTTGGCCCCGAGTCCTCAACCCTGCAACATAGGGCCTTGCAGACGGTTGAGCTTTACAACCATTGTAATGTATATATATATATATATGTGTGTGTGTGTGTGTATATATATATGTAGATGTAGAGATAGATTTCAATCTAGATATAGGTACAGTTACAGGGTATTTGTATATACATATGTACATATACATGTCCATATCTCTGTCTTTTTCTTCTAGCCAAATACCAGTATAGTAACGATTACGGTATAGTATACCCAACACCCTATTCCACGTTTTTAGGCCCCCATCAGGTCTGTTTCTATCTGGATGCCTTCCGTGCCGCAGACAAGACCTTAGAATTCCCGGTGCCAGCACAGTTCAGCGACTGTAAACATCCTACAACCCCACATGCAAGCTAACACAGAACCGCACGAGAGGAAGGCAAAGGAAAAGAAAGCCAACCGAAACCGTAAAACCCTCGACCGGCGAACCCTTAAAGCCCAAACCGCTAAACCGCAAACCCCCGAACACAACCCAAAATTGCCTTCAATCCTGAAACCTGTGAGCCCTATATCAAATCTGCAGGTTATCGGGGTGCCCCTCATCCACGCCGCCGCGCCTGTTGTCGCGAATTTCACTGCGGAGCTGCGCAAGCGTGACCGCCACAGTGGCTGCAGTAGTACAGCGGGTCTGAGCAATTAGGCATCTTATCCAATTACGCTCCCACACAATTCTGGATTAATTTACCCCGCGACCCTACTTAATTCAAAACTTGGGCCCACGGTATTGCAGTGTTACAACTCAAGGCAAAAACCACCATATTTAGGGTTGAGGGTTTGCAGTATGGGGTGTCGTAGTGGAGGTATAATTAGTTGGGGGTTAGAGGAGCATAGCTTCCTGGTGAGGAGCATGGGACTTCAGCGTTGGGACGTTGGTAGCAGAGGGGTCAGAAGGGCCAGCTGAAGCATTGCAAAAAGCCCACATGTGGAGGGTTTATAAAAAGTGCTCTGAGATTATTTTGGGGCATAGTAGGGCGTGATGGGGCATCATACGGGGGCCGGCGTAAAGCCAGGTTCGGGGAGGTCTGTTATCCCTACAGTGACAGTGAGGAGAATGTATGAGGCTTCTGTTGGCATTATGCTAAGGGTTTCAAGCTGTGCAGCTCGATGTACCAACAATAATCACAATACACATATGAATATTAATAATACTCGTGTCATTACGAATACTCATATTCGTATCAGTACTACTACCCATAGATAGATAGATGGACGGACGGATGGATGCATAGATGGATAGAGAGACCGCAGTCAAATGGTTAGATGTGTATGTGCATATATATATAGTACACGAACAGGGCTCACATCTGTCTTGTGCAGATGTACCCCTACAACGAAGATTTACAGTGGTAATGTCCTGCCACACGCCTCCTTGACCCCACCAATATCTACAAACCTCTTAGCAACAGTTCTGAACCTTTAGCTACAAACCCTAAACCCCGACACAAGGCTTGCTCACCGGGCTTTGCACCGTAAATACAGCAAGCTAGAGGCCTGCAACCCAAAAGTCCAAAGATCTTTTAAACCCCGTAGAACCCGCTCCTAAACCCTAAACCCTAACCCTCAAACTCTTGGCAAACTCTGTCTATTCATGCTTGTCTATTTGTCTCCCAATACACACAGAGCTGTAAAACAGTTTACAGTCTAGCCCACAGACGTAACGCGACAAGCTAAAAAAGCCTAACGACTGCAGGGTTTAGGGTTCCTTTAAAAGGCGCTATAAGCGTACTACACAGAGACTTCAATATCCCTCATTTAAGGAATATACCTTAAATTATAGTAGGATCCCTAACATGGTTTAAGGAATATTCCCATTGTATTCTTTGAGAACCTTTTCGAAGGAGGCCTAGACCACAGAGTTTGAATTAAGGGATATTGGAGTCTTCGGGTATCAGGGTTCGGGTTTATAGTAGAAGCCAGAAAGTTGGAACATCATTATCCTCATGCCCGTAAGGTAAAGTATAGGGGATCCTAGCACAAATCCTCCTAAACCCATGTTCCAACTCTCTGGGGTTCACTGTAGGGTTTAGGCCTAAACCCTAAACCCTAAACCCCTGTTTGGTATAGCACTGCTTGCACCCAATTCCCCGTCCGAGCCACTGTACACCGAGTCGCAAATGGCTCCCCTCAGCTCGAACAGCTTTGCCAAGGCCCTGTCCAGAGATCACCGCTTCTCAGCTTCGAGCCTCTCCCGGATCTTCCCTTCTGGCTGCTTGCACTCAGCCGCAAAGGCCCGGACATTGACCCAGCCCTTGTAGTCGCCCCTGGAGTGGATCACGATGTCGCTGGCATCGACCCCCGAAGGAATGTCACGAGTGACGCTGCCGATCAGGCTGTCCCCTTGCCACACTGACCCCGAGCCATATTCGCAGTCGATCGTTTCCAAGTAGGCGGGGTTCATGCTAGCAGCAGTCCGCTTCACCCAGGAGCAATGCGAGGCGACATCACGCTCGGGTTTGCTTTTGCTGTAGCCAGACCACAGCTTCTTCCCAGAAGAGGTGAGGAGTTTCTCCTTAGAAAAGGCAACAACGATGCGGTGCATGCGCGAGCGGCGTTCCCCCTCGGTCTCACCCTTGCGCTCCCCGATGTTCGCCAACGCCACTGCCCTCCGAGGTCCTGTAGTAAAGGGTGGCTCGTCCATCTCGTGCTGGATCTTCAACTTGGCGAGGGCCTGCTCCAGCTCCGACAGGACCAACTGCTTTACGGGTGTCTGGGCTCCAACCTCCGAACACAAGAGTCCACTTACGTCGGTCCGCAGTTTCCCGGGGTCGGTCTCACCCTTGCGCTCCCCGATGTTCGCCAACGCCACTGCCCTCCGAGGTCCTGTAGTGAAGGGTGGCTCTTGGCTCAAGCCATTTTGGCTCAAGTCTCAAGTGTCAGTGTGGGGGTGCGTTTTTCCCCCGCCGCCCGTGTGTGTGCTGCCTCTGCTTGGCGTGGCCGGCTGTTCTTCCTGGTGGAGCCGATTCTCCAGGAGTTCGCCGAGCTGGCGGGAGCTGACCCCAGTAGTGTTCCGGGGCGAGGGGATGTCGAAGGGCTTCCAGCTGGGTCAGCTTCCCGGGGGTGTGCCTGCGGTCCCGGATTCGTCGGAGGAGGACAGGGAAGAGAGCCCGGCCAAAAGGACCAAAGGCGGCAGACCAGGAGCGAACAAAGCTCGGAGGGAGGGTGGGGCGAGCAGCCCCTCCACGGTCAGTCTCGACTGGCAGCAGCTGGAAGCTCTCCTTGACCGTCAGGCCGACAAGATCCTCGCTGCCAATCAGAAGCAGGCCCAGGTCCTCTTGGATGCCCTGGAGGAGAGCTTGAACGCTGGTGGGGGTTTGCAGGGCACAGGGTCAGGGCTGTTCTCCGTGATGAGCCTCCGCTTAGCTCGATCCTCGATGCCACCCGCACTTGGTCCTGGTGGAACCTTGAGAAACTGAGGCCCACAGGAGCACGACATCCGCACCACTACCCTCGCCTCAGCAACCTCGAGTTGTCCATGAACAAGGCTTGCGCAGGGATGTGGAGAGAGTTCGCACATGATCGAGGGCTGTGGGCGGAGAAGTTGAAGAATTGGATCGAGCAGAACGACTTGCCGTGCTGGGTTCTGGCTGGGGCATATGCAGGGCAGGCCGGCCATGCTCACGGCGGTGCTGGCCACCTTCGTTGGCGATGCAGGGTCAGCTGACTGGGGTGTCTGTGACAATGACTCGGTGCAGTGGGCTCTGGGGTGGGCCGTCCGGCTGCAACCATTCCTGGAATGCCACCCGGGCTCCAGGCAGGCCCGGGGCTTGCCGCCGCGGCGTGGTCCTGTGATGCTGTTCTCCAGAGTGCTGCCGGAAGACGCGGACTCGGACGTCCTGCCGGAGATCTCTGCTGACCAAGGGTTCAACGCT